>PQWD01003733.1:72736-87995 GCA_019425675.1 Leucinodes orbonalis
AAGGTCATCGTGACGATGAAATAGCAAAAAGTACTTGTTAGCATTTCGAAAACTTCATACTTTGGTAATATTTTCAAGACCGTGAAAAGGAGCTAGATTGCTCTTTCCTAAATCTAAAGCTAAATCGTTAAAAATGGAGTTCAACTATACTAAGAAGTGCTATGAGCAAACATTTTTTTGAAAGTACCTAAATTTAAGGAATTTCTTGTGTTGGTTCATTTGTTGTATTTTAAATTTTTTACGCATTCGGGTGTTCTATTCTATACAATTTTTATTTGTGAGGACCTATAATTGGCTACCTTTTGTTATATGTGTGTATTTTTGTGTTTCGTTGCTGTTGGTCCTCCTATGAAATGAATAAATAAAGTGCTAGATCTAGCTACAAAATGACACCGAGGCTCCTGACATCTGCAATTCGACTGTCACCAAATGGAAGAGCTCTATGAAATATAATTGTATTGTAATTATTAATGTATATTGTTAATCTGTTAACAGTTATATCAACTTTTATAACTTAGCTTTACACAATTTCCTTTTTTTATGTATAATACTGGTTTAGATAATCATGCTGTATACACATGCTTGTGGTGTTACAGTACTCCCAGAAACCTTAAAACCATATTCAATGTATAAATTGTATTTACTGTAATGCTGTTTTGTGTATCAAATAAATAAATAAATTAAAAGGGCTACAAGGTGGCAACACTGCGCTTGCCCGTGGTCGCCATATAGCCCTCGTCGAAGATAAATTTATTATCGCAGAACAGCGCTCTCTGTTATTCTCGGAGGAAATTGTCTTCACAAATGACGCAGGAAGCAATAATTCATTGCCTTCAATGCCCTCTTTGGTGTTGCTAATCTTATTAACTGAAATGGAACCTAAATGGAATACGAGGTCGGATATGAGCGAGATATGGAAGTCAATTTATTCGACCGTTAGGAAATTCAACGGTGTAGTTTGTACAGGTGTGTAGATAATTTGATACAGTAATAGCAATAGTTAATCTTGCGTTAAAACGAAAGTAGATTTTATTTTCGAATTAAAATAGCGAACATTATATATGCTATTTCAATTTGAAATAGTTAAATGTATAAATAAACACACGTGATGACGTGGCAGGGTGTGGCAAAATCCAGCTAGTAATTTAATTTTATTGTTGAATAGAGGAGGTGGTTGCAAATTATTTACAAACTAAAATCACAAATATCACAATGTTTGACAGTGACATCTCAACTGTCAGAGGGTGAGCAACACCAAAATTCTGTACAGCCTAAAATTTAAATGTTCATTTATAAATAAAGATATGTATGTATTTTATTAGGATTCCAAATAGCGGTGTTCATGTACTATTTAAATTGTGTAATATTAAAATGTATGTGTATGTAAATATAATATATATCACACTATATGTGTTATTATGGTTTCTATATTTAATTGTAATCTGAACTGTAATGGCTCGTCGTCACTAAGGCCCTGTCAGAAAACCAGCGCTGCCATGCATTTTTTTTTTCTCTTATAAATTTGTTTATTTCTGCCACCAACGCACGGCAGCACGTGCTGAGACGGGGTCCTTTTGACCACTCGATGTTACATTTGTTATTATGTATACCTATATGTATGTGTATTTATATATTAACCTGTGATCTGTGTAACTACTTTCTTCTTTTATTTATATAGTCTCCTGTATTGTAATGTTTAATTTAGGTGTGTAATGATAAGTGTAATATTCGGGTTAGTTCAATAAATATTTTTTCTTTCTTTCTTTCTTTCTTTTTAAATTATGTATGTTAATTTCAATTTGAAATAGTGAATTTACGATTTTTGTTGTGTATTCAAATCACATTTTTGAATTTTTATTTAACGAGCCATTTGGTATTATAAAAAAAAGAAAGAAAAAATTTATTGCCCAAAATTAACACAGTGTAAAAGAACTAGTTGAGACGTCGGCTACTACACAAGGGTTTCGGGTGCAATCCCTAGGCATTACAAATATGTGTGCATATGAACATGTCTGTTTGTATAGGTCTGGGTGTTTTTTAATGTGTAATACGTATGTATTAGAGCGTTGGTGGCTCAGTGGTGTGGATTGTCGCCTTCCTACCGGGAGGGCTGAGGTTCAAATCCCGACACGTACCAATGTATTTTCGAATTTTCGAAAATATATGTACGTTATCCGACGCTCTTACGGTGAAGGAAAACATCGTGAGGAAACCTTCATGCACGCCTGCGAAGAGATTCGAAGGTTGTGTGTGAAGTCGTCCAATCCGCACTGGGCCTGCGTGGACGACTAAGGCCTAATCACCCTATACGGGTAGGCTCGTGCCCCTCGGTGGGGACGTTTAATGAGCTGATGATGACGTATGTATTTACTAAAAAACAGTTTATCAGTTGATTAGTACACGCAATATAAGCTTCACGCTTTACGTGGCGCTAGATGGCGATGAGTGAAAGTCAGTGGACATTTATTTGTATTTTATATTTTAATAATACGGGTAGGCTCGTGCCCCTCGGTGGGGACGTTTAATGAGCTGATGATGATGATTTATTAATACCTATTGAGATTTCCGTTCATTTAAACAAATGTGCATTTTAAGCTAACTAATTTAGAAACGTTTAAAAATTGTAGATTACATGGATAGGAAAACTTATAACCTAAAAGTAAAGGTTTGATGTTAGTGTTATAGTATTTTTATATTAATGTTTATCTTAGGATATTCGTAATTGATCTATGTATAATAAGATGACAATAAACTTACGTTAGTAAAGTTAAATATATTGTGGTGTTATAATTTATTTGAAAAATTAAATGTTCAAAAATCCTAAAAAGGTCGCGTTCCTTAATTAACAATTAAGGAACATCCATAGGTTTGTTAAACATCCTCAAATGTTTTTTTATTTTAATTCAGTTAAATGAAAATTTAAACTGTTGTATTTGATGAAGGCATCAATTCTTTCTGATAACGTCAACTTGGTGAACTTAATATATACCTACAAAATTACTTTAAAAAACATAACTGAGATAAAATACTGTAACTTAAGTTATACTTCTACTAGATACATTAAATATAATCATATCGTTCATTGTTAGTCGCTTAATACTAGCATCATACATTGCGATAATGACGTAGATTATGGTAATTTTACGAGCGACATCACTACTAACCGCTCGATCCGAAAAACCAGTTCCTATTCGTAAAACATAAAAGATTTCAGCTTATTACACGGACAATGTAGTATTTATTTTGGAGATACCTAACTTGTATTGTGGTTTTTGTATATTCGTTTACTTATTGTATGCACTTTTCCTCCAATACATATTATATTATCTTTTCATAATAGAATAAGCCTAAAATAAAATATATAATAATAAAGAACTATTTAATCAATTAAGAGCGTCGGTGGCTCAATGGTGTGGACTGTCGCCTTCCTACCGGGAGGGCTGAGGTTCAAAACCCGACACGTACCAATGTGTTTTCGAATTTTCGAAAAATATATGTACGTTATCCGATGCTGTTAAAATATTATAAATGGAACGCAACCATTTTAGTTCCTAAGTTTGTCGATGACACTTTTTCCTTTTCCCATCTGTCAAATGTATTGCTGTAATTTGTGATTCGATGGTCTACATTAAATTGTTTAAAGTTGATATAAAACACTTTCTTTCATTGCTACAACCAAATCTCAACATGGTAGCAGAGCGTGGTTGATTTTGAAACAAGGAAAAGTGAAAATACGACTTCTGATACAATACCGGTGGACATCGAATTTGAGGTTATTCGTACAACGTGGTTCTTGTTCCTGTAAAACTTCTTGTTCGCATGAAAATAACTTTCAGTGAAAATGAGCTCACATAATATGTTCAGTATTGAAAAATTAACAGGAAGAGACAACTTTGCGACCTGGAAATTTAGTATGAAGACATATTTACAGCATGAAAATTTGTGGTGTTGCATTGAACCATCCAACAACGAACAGATTGATGTAGGTAAGGACATCAAGGCCAAGGCGAAGCTGATTTTACTTCTTACTCCACAAAATTACGTCCATGTTCAAGAGTGTACGACAGCGAAAGAAGTATGGCAGAGTTTACATCAGGCCTTTGATGACAATGGACTCACTCGAAGAGTTGCCCTTCTTAAGGAGCTAACAAACGCCACACTGGAATCATGTAGCTGTGTTGAGGAGTATGTGAGCAAGCTTATGAATACTGCCCACAAGCTGCGCAGCATTGGATTCAATGTTGACGATGAATGGCTTGGGACATTAATGCTGGCAGGCCTTCCGGATGAATACAAGCCCATGATTATGGGACTAGAGAGCTCTGGCATTAAAATAAATGCAGACTCGGTTAAAACTAAGCTTATACAAGAAGTAAATACATCAAAATCTGCTGCATTTTTCACAAAATCAAAGAAAACTAAGCATAATTATCAGTCAAGTAAACCAAAGGGGCCAAGGTGTTTTAACTGTAATAAGTATGGGCATTATGCCAAAATTTGTAAACAATCAAAAGGGACAACAAGTAAAGAAGAGAGCTCCAGTTATGTAGCAGCCTTTTCAGCAACTGTTCAGCAAAATGTGAATGATAAATGGCTAATAGACTCCGGTGCATCGATGCACATGACTAGCAGTAATGATTGGTTGTACAATGTCACTGAGCCATCAGTAAAAAGTGTAACTGTAGCAAATAGAGAGCCACTAGCTGTAAAAGGAGTGGGGTGTGTTGATATACACATCAATGACAAAGATAAAATACAAGTAAAGAATGTTTTGTTTGTCCCAGGGTTAGCGGCAAACCTCCTTTCTGTCAGCACCATTGTGAAGAGTGGATACAATGTTACTTTTAATAACAAGGGATGTGTTATCCAGAACTGTAAAGGAGAAGTAATATGTAGTGCAGTATTGAACAATAAGCTATATATCTTGAACACAGGTGATGAAGTGGTTCATCTGACATCGAGTCCAATAAATTTTAATGACACATATCTGTGGCATCTGCGAATGGGGCATTTAAATATCCAAGACATAAGGAAACTACCAAGTTGTGCAGAGGGAGTAAGTCTAACCATGGATAAAGGTAATGACATTTTATGTATTCATTGTTTTGAAGGAAAACACAGCAGATTGTCGTTCAAAAATGTAGGCTCAAGAGCAGTAAAACCGCTTGAACTAATACATTCCGACTTATGTGGACCTATGGAGAACTTATCATATGGGGGCATGAAATACTTCATAACTTTTACTGATGATTTTACTCGAATGGTTTATGTGTACTTTCTCAAAGACAAATTGAATGTTCTAGAGACCTTTAAAGATTTTAAGTCCAGAGTTGAGAATGAATTAAATAACAAAATTAAAATACTTCGCACAGACAATGGTAAAGAGTATTGCAACTTTAATTTTGATAAATTTTTAACTTATCATGGTATTGTTCACCAGACATCTACACCATACACTCCGGAGCACAACGGCTTGGCAGAACGAATGAACAGAACACTAGTCGAACGAGCAAGATGTATGCTGTTTTATGCCAATCTTCACAAAAGATTTTGGGCTGAAGCTATAGCAACTGCAGCATATATTATAAACAGGTCACCAACAAAGTCTTTGGAAGGTAAAACACCATTCGAACTATGGAAAGGTAAAAAACCCAATTTATCTCATATGAAAATATTTGGCTCCATTGCAATGGTACATGTACCAAACCAAAAACGTCAAAAATGGGATAAGAAATCTCAAAAAATGATTATGGTGGGTTATTGTGAACATACCAAGGGATACCGTCTAATGAACCCTGTTACACATAAAATAATAAAAAGTAGAGATGTTGCTTTCTTTGAAAAATGTAATGATAATGTCAGTGTTCCTATACCATGTGGTGTTGATATTCCAGTTAAAGAGAGTCAGTCAGCCGGTGACAGCGCTTCTTCATCCACTAGCAGTGGAATGTCAGGAGGTTTCTCAGCTACTCAGGAGTCATGCAAGAGCAAATTTAGCACAGAATTAAGCAAAAGCGAAGACTCAAGTGAGTATGACACAGATTATGGAGAATTAGATGAAACCTTTCACCCTCCGAGTTATGTGAGGCAGGATGTTGACACAAATGTGACAGTTAGATCACTCCGGCCACGTCGTGATAGGGATGGTGAAGATAAAGAAAACTTTATGTGCTTCTTTACTGACTTGACTGATCCACAGACTGCTGAAGAGGCACTGTCATCACCACAAGCTACTGAATGGAAAACAGCTATGCATGAAGAGTATAGTTCTTTAATGAAAAATAAAACATGGAGCCTAACAGATTTACCTTCAGGTAAAAAGGCTTTACCTTGCAAGTGGGTATTCAAGACAAAAACCAACCAGAGAGGTAATATTGTACGCTACAAGGCAAGGTTAGTAATTAAAGGCTTTAATCAGAGAAAGGGTGCAGACTATGAAGAGACTTACTCACCAGTCGTCAGATATACTACTATACGATATCTATTTGCTTTAGCTGCTAAATATGAGCTACAAATAGATCAAATGGATGCCGTGTCAGCCTTTTTACAGGGAGAAATTGACAAAGAAATCTACATGCAACAACCTGAACAGTACAGGCAAGGATCTAAGGTATGCAAGTTGCACAAATCAATATATGGTCTGAAGCAAGCCAGTAGATTATGGAACATTAAACTGAACAATGTTTTACGTGAATTAGGAATGCAACAGTCAAAAACAGATCCCTGTGTCTACTATAATGCAGAGAAAAATACATTTATAGCTGTCTGGGTTGATGATTTAATTATATTTACTGCTCAAGCATCAGTCAAGAACTTACTAAAGGAAAAATTGCAAGAACATTTTGAAATGAAAGATATTGGCCCAGCAAGCCAGTGTCTTGGTCTGCATATCATCAGAGACAGAGACAAGGTTATGATAGATCAAGAAAAGTATATAAAAAACATATTAGTGCGCTTCAAAATGTCAGACTGTAAACCTGTGAAAACACCATATGAAGTTGGTATGAAATTAAATAAGAGAGAGAAAGAAGAAAAGTTTGATGGTCCTTATCAACAAGCAATAGGGTCTTTACTCTATGTGGCTCAAGGCACTCGTCCAGATATATCATTTGCCGTCAATACACTTAGTAGATTTAACAAAAATCCAAGCATCGAGCACTGGTCTGCGGTAAAAAGAATATTTAGATACTTGCAGGGAACTAAAGACTTCAAGCTAGTTTACACCAAGAATAATAATGATGAAATGGTTGGGTATTGTGACGCGGACTGGGCAAGTGATGTGTGTGACAGAAAATCTTGCACAGGTTATCTATTTTTGCTACAGGGTGGTGCTGTTTCATGGCGGTCACACAAGCAACAGACCGTCGCCCTGTCAACCGCGGAGGCAGAGTACATGGCGATGTCTTCCGCGGCGCAGGAGGCGCTGTGGCTACAGCAGCTTCATGGCGAGCTTTGTCAGCAGCTGAAGAATCCACTTATCATCTTTAGTGATAACCTTAGTGCAATCAAGTTAACTGTCAATGACTGTTATTTACCTAGGTCAAAACATATAGATATTCGCTATCATTTTTTAAAGGGTCATGTCAATAATTTAAAATTAAAGTTTTTGTATGTTAAAGGTGATGAAATGATAGCTGACAATTTAACTAAAGGCACTACTGCTAATAAACATTTGTATTGTGTAACAAAAATGGGGTTGTGTTCCAAGGGAGGATGTTAAAATATTATAAATGGAACGCAACCATTTTAGTTCCTAAGTTTGTCGATGACACTGTTTCCTTTTCCCATCCGTCAAATGTATTGCTGTAATTTGTGATTCGATGGTCTACATTAAATTGTTTAAAGTTGATATAAAACACTTTCTTTCATTGCTACAACCAAATCTCAACAGATGCTCTTACGGTGAAGGAAAACATCGTGAGGAAACCTTCATGCCCGCCTGCGAAGAAATCCAATCCGCACTGGGCCCGCGTGGACGACTATGGCCTAATCACCCTATACGGGTAGCTCGTGCCCCTCGGTGGGGACGTGTAATGAGCTGATGATGATGATGATTTAATCAATTCACTAACACAATAGAACTAAATGTGCGATCGTATTTCAAATTAAATTATGATTAAAATCAAGATGCTCGTATCGCAGAACTTATTTCGACCCTAAATAAAATGTGAGATCAAAACATGCTCCAAATTATTAAAAAATACACAGCAAGAATCCAGATTTATTGCACTGTGATACATTTTCCAAACGTGCATAGTATTCATACACATGAATCTAGAATTTTCAATGCAACCCCGCGTCCATGTACCGTATAAAATACAAAGGACATAAACGCTTTGCACAGGGATGCCACAAATTGTAAACGTGACTCAAACACACGAGTAATTCAACAAAAACAGTACTTTATATTTACAACCAGCTGTTCTTCGTGTTATACCCGTGTTATAAGATATAATCTTCCGCAGTTAAAGAAAACCTAAAAGCGCGCATCACGCGACGCGCAGTCGCCGCGTTGTAAAACATTGCTTTATTTTCTAAAATAAAAAGTAATCTGAAATAAAAGTAGCCCATGTTTTCCTTATTACATCAGATAAAAAAAGTCCATCAAATCCACCCAGCCTTTCAGCGATTACCCGGAACAAACAGACAGACAAAAATAAAAAATAATAATATATATTCATATGCATCATCAGCTCATTAAACGCCCCCACCGAGGGGCATGAGCCTACCTGTATAGGGTGATTAGGCCTTAGTCGTCCACGTGGGCCCAGTGCGGATTGGACGACTTCACACAACTTCGAATCTCTTCGCAGGCGTGCATGAAGGTTTCCTCACGATGTTTTCCCTAAGTAGCGTCGGAGAACGTACATATATTTTCGAAAATTCGAAAATACATTGGTACGTGTCGGGATTTGAACCTCAGCCCTCCCGGTAGGAAGGCGACAGTCCTCACCACTGAGCCACCGACGCTCTTTGCTCTTTGATTCATATGCAAGAAGAAAAAATTTGCCATTTCAATTCAAATAGATATCATTATCAGCTTATCTATATACGTACCTAGGGCCACACGAGCCTACCTGAAAGGGTATATAGTCCTTCCACGCGGGTAAGATATTTTATTTTTTAAAATCTTGGCGGTTAAATATTTTAGTATTGAAACCAGATGTAGACAATAGTCTTTTCGATTCCCTGAGTATATTTTTGTCAGATTTAACGCAACCCTAGCCTTAGTAGACAAAAGTGTTTGGTTTAAAAAATGCATTTCCACTTAGGCGAAATTATGTAGCACCCCTATTGTGTTCAACCTTTCTTCGCAACGAGACCGCTTCACCTGAACTTATGAAATTTCATATAAATTTAACGACCCCTCATGCATGGAACGAGACATTTCACATTCGGTTCCAGGAATCTGTAAAGCACATATTTTCTATGAAATCTTTGACTTTCAAAATTTGAAATTAAGTACGTTGGAGTAGTGGAACATGTAGGTATATCACTCAAAGATAATATTTAGGGGCTAATATTTACTAAAAATACATTATTTTGCAGAGATTTCTCTGTTGTATCAACTGAACTTTATTATATGATTATTTTAAGTTATGCTCACATTAATGTCAAGAAAATGGATAATTGAATTTTAAAATTGATACAATAATCAAATACCCCTTTTTACCGAAATAAAAATTTAAAATAACTACACTAAAGGTTTAAAGGTATTATAAAAAAATTAGAACTTGCAGAAGTTGAAAAAGATTCGTCATGAAGCATTTTCGTGTTTTGTATAACTATTGGAAATTTTAACAAAATATTATTATTATCCACAAAAAATATACATATCACATTTGTACAAATAACGCAGTAACAAGATCAACAACAGGAAGCAGCTCAGCTTATGCTCATCTGCGGCCAGCAATTTTTCTACCATTGAATATTTTTTCCACTTTCTACCAGTTAGTAAAAAATATTCCACGTTCAACCGGCAACTAGAAAACTGAGGTAAAATATAATGCAAGTGCAGTCAGCTTTGGAAGCATCAATAGCACTGGGCATTTTGAATAACTCAAAGCTTTTACTTCACTACATAGTATAAAACAAAGTCGCTTTTTCTGTCCCTATGTCCTTATGTCCCTATATGCGCTTAAATCTTTGAAACTACACAACGGATTTTGATGCCGTTTCCTTTAATAGGTAGAGTGATTCAAGAGGAAGGTTTATTTGTATAATAGCACCCATAAAAATGTAAAAAGATTTTTAAAAGCTCAATGTTAAATTGATTTTTTATTTCAAGCTAAAATGTCTCATATTGTATTGTAACGAAGTTGGTTATACTATGACGAGAATCTTGCCTTGCCGTCACACAGTCCTCGGACTAGCACGGGAGGTAAAGTACTTTGTGGGTATACCCGTCAATATATTATTACACCTAGTGATTGATAGTTTATGTGGAAAAAGATAGTTGATTGCACTTTAAAATCTATTTTAGTTGATAAGTGGTAACTTGTATATGAATTGTTCCATAAAAAGTACTAGTGAATTAATATTGCAGTGTAATGATGTGTGGAATGGTGTATTGTGCCTTTTGTCTTTGTTACGAAATAAATCTTAAATCATTAAATAATCGAGAATTACTGTTATTTTTGTTTGCGGCGGCACCGGCCGTCCAGGGCAGCGAGAGCGTGTTTATTATCAGCACCTGTGCGAAGCCGGGGCGGATCGCCAGTCTACAATAAAACAATAGAACATCAGCTCTGAAAACCAACCTCGTTCAATTTTGGGATCGCTATTAGCAGAGTACAGGGCGACTGCTGAGTCGTCTCTGTACAAATCAGCAACCTTTGCTTCACACCTAAGTATCGGTGCTCCTCTCTCGTAATGTGCAGGCCATAGTTGCACTTGGACGTACAACTCGGATCGGAATAGCCCTTCGGCAGCTGGGTGCACTTGGTACATTCCTGGTGTTACCTGAGAACAAAAAATAAACCATTGAGGAAAAACTATAGTAAAAGGGTTAGTCGTTATTCTTCAAGTGCTCCACTTTCTACATTGGAAGCTAATAAGGAATATATAGTATAAGGTTATATAAAATACTGTATCAAACTTTTCCATCCAAGCAGACGCAGGTACTAATAACGTCACAGCTGATTTTAAGTGGGTTTCCTCTCAAAAAGCTTTTCAAAATACCAACGTTTAGTTTGTCTTATACTGCGCATAGGTTTAAAGAAATGTCTAATTAAGCGTTTATAGCTTTTAGGGAGTTATCGGCAGGAACATCAAGTAAGATTGAAAACAAAATTGTTGAAGAAATCTTAATATTAATCTCAAAAAGTCCCTTTGAGTTTGAGCTTGGAAACTTTATTTGTACAAATTCTTATTTTGAAATTAGTAACATCCTGAGGGAATGCTAGCGCTAATGGCTCAATGGTGTGGACTGTTGCCTTCCTACCGGGAGGGCTGAGGTTCAAATTCCACACATCGGTGTTTTCGAATTTTCAAAAAATTTATGTACGTTATCCGACGCTCTTACGGTGAAGGAAAACATTGTGAGTAAACCTGCGCACGCCTGCGAAGAGATTCAAAGGTTGTGCGTGAAGTCGTCCAACCCGCACTGGGTCCGCGTGGACGACTGAGGCCTAGTCACTCTAAACAAGTAAGCTCGTGCCCCTCGGTGGGGACGTTTAATGAGCTGATGATGATGAGCTAGTCTTAAGGCAGATAATTAATTTATTCACTATTTTATTTTTAATTAGGTGATATATCCATTATGTATAATAGTATTACTACGGTAGTTTTACTACGGTAGTTTTATAAAGTGTCAATTAATAGGTTTCGCAAACATACGCGAAGTTAAAATGTTATGCCTGCACATACTAGAAAGTTGCGAGTCGCAAATACTTCACAACTTTAAACTGCACCATTTAAGATAAATGTTTCCTAGAAATTTTTGAAAGGTCCTAATCACGTATCCTCCGCTGAATTACGTCTCGTTTGGTCCGCGACATGTTTTGATAAAACCATTTCAATTTGCCGAGTCTGACGTCATTTAATTACGTTTGATAATTTTATGACGGAGTTCGTAAAGTTTAAATGCTTTAATAATAATAATAATAAATATCCACTGACATTCACACAGCGCCATCTAGCCCCAAGTTAAGCGTTAAGCCTGTATTATGGGTACTAAACAACGGATAAACATACATACATAATTTTTTTTTGTAAATACATACATATTATACATAGAAAACACCCAGACCATTACAAACAGACATGTTCATGCACACAAATGTTTGTACTGCCCGGGGATCGAACCCGGAACCCTTGGTGTTGCGGCCGACCTCTCAACCGCAACACCAAATGGGTCGTCAAACCAAATGGGTTTGTTACTATATTAGGATGTATGTTTAAAGAACAAAGTTTTTTATTTACTTGGCATTATAAAGATATATCATTACGCACGCTTCATCTATTTAATTCAAAAGTATATTTTCTTCATTTACAATTATTATACAGAAGCCGAAGCAATTATTATAAGAAGTACATTAATTTACCACACCACCAATCAGTACCAAGTATGATTAGCTGTAATATTCAAGCTGTCCTTACATCAGTAAGGTAAATTTACATAAAAAAAAATACAAAAAAATCAGATAAGAACAAAGCTAAGTAACTATGAGTCTACTAATGCAATTGAAATAAATAATGCTTATCTTAATACGCCTGACTATGACAGACCGGCATTGATTAAATCATTACCGCACTGCGTCCGACAGCCGAGACAACAGTAATTTTCTAGCTACTATCTTTCTGGAATACTAGACTCATCATCATCATCATCAGCTCATTAAACGTCCCCACCGAGGGGCACGAACCTACCCGTATAGGGTGATTAGGCCTTAGTCGTCCACGCGGGCCCAGTGCGGATTGGACGACTTCACACACAACCTTCGAATCTCTTCGCAGGCGTGCATGAAGGTTTCCTCACGATGTTTTCCTTCACCGTAAGAGCGTCGGATAACGTACATATATTTTTCGAAAATTCGAAAATACATTGGTACGTGTCGGGATTTGAACCTCAGCCCTCCCGGTGGGGAAGGCGACAGTCCACACCACTGAGCCACCGACGCTCTAAATAAATACTAGACTATCAAGTCAAAATCCATTGATTAAATTTAGGCTACCAAACAATATTTCATAAATCATTTTACAATCTTGCCTTTATTGTACCGTAAAATGTTGTGTCACTAATTTTTCCTGCGCAACTGAAAGCGGCGAAAATTATATTTAAAATTTCTGGTTATCTTCGTTAATTATGACCAGACTAAAGAGCTCGCTCGCAGTTTTACTGGGAGTTTTACACGCTTCATCCTACGACCAAACTGTGGTCGGCTAAAATTGTATACGCCGAGTCAGTGCTGGCTTTAGTGCAAATTTTCGTTTTTAGATAGTAATTTAGTTTTACCATTTTGTACTCCGTTAACTACGAAACTTTAGTTGTTACAGCGCGAAAAATGTGTACAGTCAACTCTCAGTTTAAAATTGTACATTTGCGATATGTACTGATGTTTTGTGATTGAAAAATGGAGTTATAATAGATATCAAACATATTTGCAGGTTTTTTGTTAATAATACTGATTGACGTGATATGAATACTGTTCATAAATGTACATGTACATTTACATATGAGCAGTCTTCACTATGACTTTTAGTCGTTCATGTTTTTAAGTAGTGTTATTAGAAACCGATTAACCTTTTTATAAGTGACTAGCTTTTGCCCGCGGCTTCGCTCGCATTTAATTCGGGATAACACGGTACTTTCATTTATCACTATACATAGGATTTCCCCTCCCTCCAACTTTAAAGGTTTCGGGATCAATAACAGATTTTTTTTGCAAAAATATGTTATTTTGAGCTAACCTTAAAAGATAGACATATGCTGTCGCGGAATTTTTTTGTAGACCTTTAAAAGAAGAATACTCTCATACATGACTTTTGTGTAACTTTAACCGTTTACGCAGCGTACGCAGCGGAAGCTCCAAGTATGAAAAAACACCCCCGATTTTGAAACATTTTTCATTACTGCTCCGCTTCTATTACTCATAGCGTGATGATATATAGCCTTTAGCCTTCCTCGATAAATAAACTATCTAACACTGAAAGAATTATTCAAATCGAACCAAGAGTTCCTGAGATAAGCGCGTTCAAACAAACAAACAAACTCTTCAGCTTTATATATTAGTATAGATACTGCGACTAAGACATTCGCTACTGCGTAAGAAAAAAAGAAATAACTTCTTTTTTCGAAAGAAATGATAGAGCAAGGGAGTTCTTGGTGACCAAGACCAAGATGGCCAAGGTCATCTGTTCAATAAAATAACTCATTACACACATGGTCTTTCTGACGTAAAATTTACCAGATTCATATTTATTGTGCTTTTATATAATTTTGGTCTAGACTAGATAAACCACTTAGCACATTCATACAGATTTGAAGCATAGCCAACTTCACTGTTAAACTTGGTGCTTGACCCCGAAAGTGATGAAATGAAGTCCATAAAAAAGGTACGTTAAGTATGTGCCATTTATGTTACTGCTTCCTTAATAGGTTTATATTTACGATCATACAAACATCACCGCAGTAACGATTTCTAGAATATTCTATGACTCGTTAAAGCTCTTCAGTATATCAATATTTATAAGTTAAGTGAATATTTATAGCACCTCAGTAAGGTTATTATGCTGTTGAAAATTGTGTTCGAAAAGGTTGTTTTTACATTTATATTTAAGTGATAGTGTAAGTCATACTAATCGTTTGTTGAATTAGGTAAAGATTAAAATTACGTATAAAATGAAATACTTAGTTACGTCACTGAAGGCAACATTGAAAATAATCATGTTCCATTCCATTTTTAAACACCGACGCAAAAAGAGGGTGTTATAAGTTTGACGTGTATGTCTGGCTGTGGTCTGTCTGTCTTGGCATCATAACTCCCGAACGCATGCAGTGATTTCAATTTAGTTTTTTTGTATTAAAGGTGACTTATGTGCGAGTGTTCTTAGACATGTTTGATGAAAATCGGTTGAGCCGTTTAAAAGATGTGAGAAGTGAAAGTGGGGAGAGTAATCGAATGACTGTGGCATACTAATCGTTTGGTGTGAATTTAGGTAAAGATTAAATTTACGTATAAAATGAAATACTAGTTACGTCACTGAAGCAACATTGAAAAAAATAATCATGTTCCATTCCATTTTTAACACCCGACGC
>PQWD01003736.1:0-14621 GCA_019425675.1 Leucinodes orbonalis
GCTCATATGCGTGGGCGGGCCCGGGGCCGTTGCTCCCGGGCGGGGCCCCGTAGGCGCCGGGCGAGCCCCCGCTGTAGTTGAGGGGGGCAGAGCCCCCGCCGCCGCCGGCCCCGCTGCCGCCCGCCCAGGCCCCCCGAGGTCCCATACCCATGGGTTGCATACCTGTGCGAGCCACTTTTGATTCATCATCATCATCATCATCAGCTCATTAAACGTCCCCAGGGCACGAGTCTACCCGTATAGGGTGATTAGGCCATAGTCGTCCACACGTGCCCAGTGCGGATTGGACGACTTCACACACAACCTTTGAATCTCTTCGCAGGCGTGCATAAAGGTTTCCTCACGATGTTTTCCTTCATATATTTGCGAAAATTCGAAAACACATTGGTACGTGTCGGGATTTGAACCTCAGACCTCCCGGTAGGAAGGCGACAGTTCACACCATTGAGCCACCGACGCTCTACTTCTGATTTGTTATTTGTTAATTTTGTGGCCTACTCAAACTGTCTGGTCCCATATATAAACAATAAACTAGCTAGATGCACAGTCACATAGAAATATCAACCAAAAAATGTCAGAGCACGTTGACTTATTGTTATGTTTACGACATAAAAATACTTATTCATTAAAAAATTGACCTTAAGACGTCATTAAAAGGGAACATAATCAAAAGTACGGGCATACTACTATGTCACTACAACGAACGACGTGATTATGTATGAAAATTCTGAACACCTGAATTTTGCCGCGGACACTTTTCGAGTGAGATTGTGTGTGTGATCTAGTAATATTATTGTTTATCTAAGGATTTCATGTATAATTTAATCCAGATCAAGTTTGAATGACATCAAAGTAAAAACCAAGATTATTCTGTGTTTCGGAGGGCATGTTAAGCCGTCGGTCCCGGTTACTGTCTTATGATGGGAGTTCAGGCCCACCAATCCGCATAGGGTCTGCTTAGTGGGTTTTGCATCTATTTGATAGACGACCCATTTGGTGTTGCGGTTGAGAGGTCGGCTGCAACACCAAGGGTTCCGGGTTCGATCCCCGGGGAGTACAAACATTTGTGTGCATGAACATGCTGAACATGTCTTTGTAATGGTCTGGGTGTTTTCTATGTATAATATGTATGTATTTACGAAAAAAAAATGTATTTAAGTATATTTATCCGTTGTTTAGTACCCATAATACAGGCTTCACGCTTAACTTGGGGCTAGATGGCGCTGTGTGAATGTCAGTGGATATGACAGTAATCTGTCTGTGTATCAAAGTTAAATAAATACAGTCTAATCATGCCAGTTTTGCTAGCAAAAAGGTATGTTTCATGCAGGACGTTATAAGCTGATGGTACTCTTTATAGGTAGGCAATTAAAAGTGATGTTTAGTGATAACGCGGCCTATGGACACCCGTTATTCTGAAAGGGCTACGGCCTACGAGTGCATTACTCTACTCTATTCAACCTTACCTTTTATTGGTACTGCTGTCTACAAGCCGGCTGCAAAGCGTAAAGCTTTTGGCAAAATTCTTCGCTATCCTGATGATATATCCTGCGGTATTGTATCTTGATCTTTGTGGATGCCTCAGAAGGTTATATATCAAGTTCCTTAACCTGACGTGATCCTTGAGCCAAACAACCCCTATGCCTAATTTACTAACTAGGTCCACCACTACACGAATTCAGGATGAACGGTTCCTGCGGCGTAGGCCCCGGGGCTCATGGGCGTCCGTGGCCACATCGCGCTGCGTGAATGCTCACCTGGTCCCTGGGGCGGAGGGCCGCGCATGCCAGCGGCGTAAGCTCCGGGGCTCATGGGCGTCCGTGGCCACATCGCGCTGTGTGAATGCTCACCTGGTCCCTGGGGCGGAGGGCCGCGCATGCCGGCGGCGTAGGCTCCGGGGCTCATGGGCGTCCGTGGCCACATCGCGCTGTGTGAATGCTCACCTGGTCCCTGGGGCGGAGGGCCGCGCATGCCGGCGGCGTAGGCTCCGGGGCTCATGGGCGTCCGTGGCCACATCGCGCTGTGTGAATGCTCACCTGGTCCCTGGGGCGGAGGGCCGCGCATGCCGGCGGCGTAGGCCCCGGGGCTCATGGGCCCGATGCCGGGTCTCGGCGGCGTCATGCGCGGCCCGCCCAGCAGCCCCGCCCCACCGCCGCCGCCTCGCTCCATCGAATTGCCCATCATGCCTTGGCCTGTACACAAAATTAAATTCTAAACCGTGTAGTGGCAGTAGATGAGAATATATTGTCAATTTGTCACCAGCGCCACAAACCGCGAATGCCGTCTTGGGTACAAAATAATTCGCAGAAAATGAGTGGCAGCACTCTGGTTCTCTTATTCGACCTAACCTTCTACAGAATACCTGTTTTAGTCCAAGAGTCGGCAGTATAAAAGTTTTGAAGGGACATATATTTGATTTATTAATACCAATGTCTGTTTTCTTTCTTTTTTACTAGTATACCCAGTGAGGTAGGGTAAGTGGCGAGTATTCAGGTGGTCTGTCACACCTGTCTCATACATACAGTAATAAATTAAAGCAATCAAATTAGCTAAACTGCCAGGATCTTATAAACTATCACCAGATCACATTACCTGGAGGGCCATTGAAGTCGTTGCCCATGCCCATCCTCACAGCGCCCCTAGGCCCGCCGCCAGAGTACCAGGGCCCAATGAACGGCTGGCCCGTGCCCATCAACTGGGGCTGGGGCCCGTGTGGGGACGGCTGCGAGCCCGGGTGTGGCGCCGGTGGCGACGGCCGAAGCGGCGAGTTCGGGAAGAAACCGGGCGGCATACCACCACCTCCCATACCTGGAATAATATAAACAACATTCATCATCATCATGGCTAGCTTATTAAACGTCCCCACTGAGGGGCACGAGCCTATCCGTGTAGGGCGTAAAGGTCTTAGTCGTCCACTCGGGCCCAGGGCGGATTGGCTTCACGCATAACCTTTGAATCTCTTTGCAGGCATGCATAAGTTTCCTCACGATGTCTTCCTTCACTGTAAGAGCGTCGAATAACGTTCATATATAATTCGCATAATTCGAAAACACATTGGTAAGTGGCAGGATTTGAACCTGCGCCCTCCCGATTAGAAGGCGACAGTCCACACCATTACGCCACCGACACTTAATAAAGTAAATCACAATGTCTTTATTCAATTTAGGTCCATAAATTTCACTAATGAAAGTCATATGAAACTAACACTCATTGGGACTGTAGTTAACTACTGATAACCTATGGAAACATTGGTGGTAGACTCAGTACTCAGTCGTCTAGGTAGGTAATGTCAGTTATCGGCCCATAAAATAGGAGTGTTTTGCACATCTGTGTTTTAGGATCGAGGGCATTGTAGTTCGTAAAATTACTGAGTATGAGAGACCTAACCTAACATCTGTTGTCTCGAGTTATGTCGTAATATGCTCACAAAACAATCGAAAAAAGTGTTGCATGCAGTGACAGCACACATACACATATTTGGAATGAGCGTACATTTACCTAAACAAAAGAGTAAAACTGTACTCTCTTTGGCGGTTGGTTTTTGAGGCACAGATGGTGTATCTACCTTTTTATATACATAATATCATTGACTGTTATTAATTTATTTTATCACTGCATCTGTCATGGTCAGGCGTATCACATTCGATCAGATGATTAAACTGACCATGGCATTCACAATAAATAATGTGTGCTAATTAGTGGTTAATCATCGATGTATAAAAAAATACAGAGTCTTGTGCAACATAAGTTTTATATAGAAAACCACAAAATATTAAGACATTTTTAGTTTAAAACACTAAAACTAGTAAACCATACAAAAATTTATTGTCAAAATGACATAAA
This sequence comes from Leucinodes orbonalis, assembly GCA_019425675.1. NCBI lineage: Eukaryota > Metazoa > Arthropoda > Insecta > Lepidoptera > Crambidae > Leucinodes > Leucinodes orbonalis. The sequence continues at coordinate 3,844 of PQWD01003736.1, forward strand.
AGACAGCTACAATAATTTTGGGGACACATTTTAAGTATTAATGACAGTCTGTTCATATTCTTTTACACATCCATGATTTACATACTTTTTTTACAAATACAAAACACCCAGAAAGTAAATACAAATAATTGTATTGCCAGGGGATCGAACCAAGGTCCCTTGTATTATCAATTTATCACCTTATCAACTATTAAACATCATGAGTTGTTAAAGGAAAACAGAAAATGGTGTGATATTTCACTCTCCTCTCTACAGGAAAAAGATGTCACATTATGCATAAATAACACTATTAAAATCTACTGCAAGGCACAGGCCTTCCTATAATGTGGCTATGGTGAAACTGGGCCATAACCCACCAAAAGGTCCATCATCCCCCTACTTAGTATAAAAAGATTAATTCTTGATGAGGCTGAAACTTGCAGAAAATTCTAGCTGAAAAAACACAATGGCCAGGAACGAAAAGTACTTGGTCCCCTGTTTTCAATAGAATATGTTCAAAAATATTTGCATGTTTCAAAGATTATTAATGAAAACAGACTTTAAGGTACCAAGTCTTTATACGTCCCTGGCCAATGCATATTGTATGCTAGAATTTTCTGCCAGTTTCACCTTCATTAATTCTTGAGGGACCATAAACATTAGCCACGATGAGTGAAAATTAAATAACCTGAGGTTTTTTGGAAATCTTTTGTACATGTACCTAATATTTTACTTTTTTGATTTTTACAACCATACTGACTGGGTGACTGTGAACATATACACAAAATTAATTTTCCCAAAACAAAGTAAATAATATCTTCAAACGTCGATGCTCCATTACTAAATACTGAGTCTTTAAACAGGATTTATAAAGATCACATACAAAAAATCAACCATTTAAATGATATTGTCATAGTAATGTTCTAATATGTTAAAAATAAGACTCATTAACCAAAATCCCAAGTTGGTAAGTTTATTTTAAGCTACAATCGTGACCCAGTTGAGTTAGATTAGGAAACTTATTCAGAATAGGGCACATAGCAACACTGTTACAAAAAATCTGTGTGAAATGTATATAGAAAAATTTTAGTGTTAAATTCTCGTCAATTGTACATCACCCAGCTGTAACCTACATTTCTATTTCGTGTTTCATACCCAAAACACCAACTCTTATTTACACATAGTGATAAGTGCAGGCATGGCCTAGAAAACTGTGGAGTCGTAAAATCTCGCAAATAACAGCGCGTTTATAGGTCGCGCGGGTACGTACCGTCGTTGGGGGGCGCGGGGCCCGCGTTGTGACCAATACCGTTGACTCCATAGCCCGAATTGACAAAACCATAATCATGAAACGCTTTCGCCTCAGACGAGTGCTCGCAAGTGTCCCGCCGTTCTGGCGCTGCGCAGTACAGGTCCCAAAACACACACCACCACGAATGCAGGAACCCGGGTGGCTCCCCGAGGGTTATATTCTTCTCCCATCGTATTTCCGAGAGGAAAGTCTGAGCGGCTTTCGTTGCGCCGACATGAAGTAGATATTCGTACACATACAGTGCCAACTTTTCACGAGCCTGAGCGTCCGAAGGCACTGTAGAGCCTTTGCCCTTGGCATACATATCGACTAGAAGCCGACTTTTATGATGAAATTGTTTATTATTTACATTAACGCTTTATATCAATAAATTCAACTTCACAAAATGTCATTGATCGATGGCGACATTTGGCGTCTCTGGCATAGAGAAAGAAGTTTGTTCTCATAAACATAGAACTGTCATAAATATACTCTATGATTATCATGGAGGATCGCAATATTTATTAATTTATTTATGGTATACAAACAGATTACTGCCATTACAATAGAGTTGGAGATTATTACATAAATAAAAAAATATTATTGTTTAATGTTAAATGCGTAGAGGTACTAACTTTTAAAATTCTGTTTAGAGACACAAACCGAACAGAAAACGATATTTTTTCAAAGTAAATAAACATATTTTTCTTACAATTTTATATCATAATTCAACTAATATGCTTATTATATGAAACATTTACGCATTAATACTTCACAAACAATCTTGTCAAGCATTGCTCACAAACTCTCACCGAAGCATTATTAATATGTAACATAAGATATACAACCTATAAGATATTTTATTTTAATGTGTTATAAAAGTAATTAATGTGGTAATTATTATAATAACAAAAAACTAAGGCCTAGTGTAGATTGTAGGTATAGGCTCTCACATCATGGTTTCCACATAAGCTCAGCATCATAGCTACCTTTAGCTATGACAATACAGTTGAGTGGCAACTAAGTGGCAACCAAAGTCGACAAATGTTGATAATGTGATATTGGTGTCATAGTATACAATAAGATTGATATGTTAATGTGTTTTCCGTGTTTACTTTTTTTTAATGTGTACTTAATATAAAAATGTTTTCTTTCTTATTTTCTTAATGACCTCAGCTTTATACCATAGACAAAATCTTTAATAAAATTTGCTAAATACGAAAATTACCTACGAAAACGAACTGCAACTCTAGCAATGTCTACAATTGTCTATTCCTTTTCCTTTTCGTGCGGCCGTGTCACCGCGTGGTTCACCGCCGCGATTGACTAAGAAACAATCAAAATGGCTATCAGACCAGTTTACAGGCCGAAAATCGTCAAAAAGAGGACGAAAAGATTTATCCGCCATCAATCGGATCGCTATGACAAACTTAAGCGTAACTGGCGTAAACCCAGAGGTGAGAACTATCCTCATTTTCAACATGTTTTCGCCTAACCCTTTATTTGACTTTAACCACAAAAATATTTGGCAAATAAGCTATAAAATTCACTTTTGCAATAAATTCTGTTATCTTTGAAAATTGATTTTCAAATTGTCTTATTTATTTTATTTACACTCGCCCGTGACATCTTTTAGGTTATGTGTACCTATAGAAAGTATGGTTGGTTTTTTCTTTTCAGGAAAATTGCAAGGGCACTCTGTTTTATCCATCATCAATATGATAATTACAATTTGTTACCTTGCTAAAATAATTCCACTAAATCCTATTCCATATTACCTCCCTGGTTCTATGGTCATAATGGTGGATACAATCAACCATATATATTAAGGATATAAGTGACGAAGTCACGACTCAGAATATAAATTACAAATTGTTGTTAGATTCTTTAGGTCTTTGGCAATATTTTGTTACAAACATGTGGTTGTTGTCATTTGAATCGGAGTTATTAGATATGGTATTTAACTAAGTGGTTTTTGGCAAAGACGTTTTATATTTGGCAAAATCATAATTGAAAATACTACCTATAATCAATGATAATCTGTACATATAAAAGTATATACGCCATCTGCCTCAAAAACGAACCTCCCAAGAATACAGTTGTAGGCTCTTTGTTAAGGTAAATGTACGTTCATTCGAATGTGTGCTGTCGCTACATTCGGAACACTTATTGCGATTGTTTTGTGAGCATATCACGAATCAATACTTTTTACGTCATTGCCTATAATAAAAAAATATTGCAATATTCCAGGTATTGACAACAGAGTGCGCAGGCGCTTCAAGGGACAGTACCTTATGCCAAACATTGGTTATGGTTCAAACAAGAAGACCCGTCACATGCTACCAAATGGTTTCCGTAAGGTTGGTATCAGTATTTACAGTGGCGTGTACAGAAATTATGTGTAGGGTATGCAGAGTATAGAGAGACACTAATCCCAAAAATAATGAATAATTTTCATTTTTGTCAAATTGAGTGCTGTTGATGACAGCAGATCGCCTATGGTTTCAAATCTGTAGAGTAAAATGGGCAAATAATTGGTAGTCATTTAATATGTTGTTAATTCTCCAGGTTGTCTGGAGGCACAGGGTATGCACTGCTTATATGCATATATGGAGTGCATGCCACTGAGTATTTATGATCAATTTGGATTCTTTAAACAAGTCAAGGCGTTGGTAACATATCATTATAGTAATACTGTTTTAAGATATGGCAATAAGCCAACAGTGGATCATCATCATCAGCTCATTAAACGTCCCCACCGAGGGGCACGAGCCTACCCGTATAGGGTGATTAGGCCTTAGTCGTCCACGTGGGCCCAGAGCGGATTGGACGACGACTTCACACACAACCTTCGAATCTCTTCGCAGGCGTGCATGAAGGTTTCCTCACGATGTTTTCCTTCACCGTAAGAGCGTTGGATAACGTACATATATTTTTCGAAAATTTGAACCTCGTCGTATTGAAAAATACCTACCATTTAAAATCATTCTCCTGTAATTACTTTATTTATTATTAGTATTGTACTTTTATACTAACTACCCCTAATACCAAAAAAGGGAATATTATTATTAGCATAAAGCATACATATAAAATTTCAAGACTCCTCCATTAAAGAACAGTGGGTTACCGCCAATCTCTTAAAACAGTGTTACAATAATATTACTTCATCTTTTCTGGTACAAAAATGCTGACTGCTGAAATTTTAATGACAACAATACTGTATTAAGAGATTGCGTTAACCCCCCAGGGCTTTCAAAGTACTTTCAGCAGCAAAATCAATTTTAAATACATAATGTATGTACACACTAAGGCCAAAGATTAATTTTAACATGAAGCTCTTGATTTATATACTTATAACTAATTAAAAATATTCATTACAGGTCTTAGTCCACAATGTCCGTGAACTGGAAATCCTGATGATGCAAAACAGGAAGTACTGTGCAGAGATTGCTCACGGTGTCTCCTCCAAGAACCGTAAAGTTATTGTGGAGAGGGCACAACAGCTGAGCATCCGGGTAACTAACGCAGCAGCGCGTCTCCGCAGCCAAGAGAGCGAATAAATTTAAGATAAAAATAATAAAAAAATATTTAAACATTTGTTTTTTTATTGATTTCATAATCAGTTAACCAGGAATTTTATAAGACAGCAATTTTATAGGTGTCTCATAAAATAACATGAAAATTTACATAGGTATGTAGTCAGTAACTAAGAAAACTATTAATAAGTATTTAAGAAAAAAGAAACCCTATAAAAGACTACCTAGCAAATTACGAAAAGTACTGAAATTCCACCAAAAACATTTTATGTGAAGTTTTGCCAAGGCAACCAAATAAAGATTTTGTTTCTATAAAATGATATTCAAAGCATGTGCGAAGCCACACTGGCAATCTGGGGCTAGTACATACATATTATACATAGAAAATACCCAGACCATTACAGACATGTTAATGCACACAAATGTTTGTTCTGCCCGACGATCGAACTTGGAACCCTCGGTGTAGCAGCCGACGTCTCAACTGCTACACCAAATGGGTCGTCAAACTAATGCTTATTTTGAGGCTTAATGGCGCTGTGTACTGTCTGTGGATATTTATTTATGTATACTTTAGGCGGTATTAGAAGTTATATGTGATACTTTTTACTTATAAATTAAAAATTTAAAAAACCCCCGACACAAGAACTTAAATAATTTCCCTTTAAAAAGTAAAAAATAATAAAAGAAACTTAATGTTAAAGTACCTAAGAATCTATTAATAATTCTAAAAAAAACCTCGCGTTGGGGGACCGCTCCTAATTATTTCTTTCTTATCTACGATATTTTTCATAAGATGGTACCTCTTTAGGCTTTTACCAAGACTGAAGGAATTTCATGAAAGTTTTTGAATTATTTTCTTAATTTTGTTTTTATGTTCATCTCTGTTACTTAATTAGACTATTTGTATTTGAATTGTTAGTTTAAGAGCGGTCCCCAACGCGAGGTTTATTTTTAGAATTAATTATAGATTCTTAGGTACTTTAACATTAATTTTCTTTATTATTTTTTACTTTTTAAAGGGAAATTACTTAAGGTCTTGTGTCGGGGTTTTTTAAATTTTTAATTTAATTTTTATTTCATACTTTTTATAGGTAGGTTAGGTTAAGTTAGATTTTAGTATATAGACAGACACGTCAAACTTATAACACCCCTGTTTTACTTACTTACTATTGTAATGTACGAATCTTCCTTTCATTTGATACCCACTCGGGCATATTTGTAAACAATCGGTTTTTCATTCCCACTTTCATCCCCTATATCTTATAAACGGCTTAACCGATTTTAATAAAACATAGCTAAGAACACGCTCGATTAAATGACCTTTCAAACAAAAAACTAAATCAAAATCGGTCCACTCGTTCGGGAGTTATGGTGCCACAGACAGACACACCTCACACACAGACACAAACACGTCAAACTTATAACACCCCTCTTTTTGCGTCGGGGGTTAAAAAAATACAGTAAATAAATAAATATCTAACTATTTCAACGCCGTCTTGCATTCCAGGGTTATTTTACTCGAAAATCTAGTAAGTAAAAAATAAAACAATTCTACTTAACTATGTACAAATTATATTTATTTTTAATAACTAAGATCGATGTCATGATGCTATCTTGCTTATATCTTCATACTGAACTCCCTTCACCACTCGCCCCGTTAATGGTCCCGAGGAAATCTGTAAAAAAAAATTTATCATTGTCCAACTTAACTGTACAGTCGCCGTCAAATATATCATGTTACCAAGTGTACCTATAATACGATTCACGAAAGAAGACTACTGCGCTTAAGTAATTTTAGGTCCTATTAGAAGTGCGGTGGCGGCGACACGGCGGAAATTCTTGGATTTTGTTTACACTCGAGTTAATTGTTCAATATTTCATAATTCTATTGTCCCATTATCGTCAAAATAGCCTGCATCTTACGCAGAAGGCCGCCGCTTGTGGTCATCTTTCGTGAATCGTACTTTACAGGACGTTCAAGACGCTCACCTGATGGTAAGTGATACGCCTGATCATGACAGAGCAGCCTTGTTGGAGACCATCAACTTATAGACAGTTATTTTTCTCCAACGTCACACTGCGCCCGACACCCGAGACAAGAGATGTTAGGTCTCTTATACCCGGTAATTTCACTAGCTACAGTGCCTCATCCCGAAACAAACGTGCATAACACTCCTGTTTCACGGGACGATATCTGGCACTGCAAACTGGTTTACAAAAATGTATTGTTTCATTTCAGCTCAATAAACGTCCCCACCGAGGGGCACGAGCCTACCCGTGGCGGGTGTATAGGCCTTAGTCGTCCACGCGGCCCAGTGCGGGTTGGCCGACTTCTGCTTCAATATAGTTTCAATTTCAACGACCCATGTGGTGCAATCGTCGATACGTAGACTGCTACAACAAGCGTTCCGGGTTTGATCCCCGGGCAGTGCAAACATTTGTGTGCATGAACATCTGTTTGTATTGGTCTGGGTGTTTTTATGTATAATATTTTTCAAAAAAATATATAAGTATGTTTTTCAGTTGTTTGGTACCTGAAATACAAGCTTAACGCTTAACTTGGGGGCTAGATGGCGCTGTGTGAATGTCAATGGATATTTATTTATTTATTTAATTTTTAACCAATAATTCTACCAACCTCAACTTGACAGCAATAGTTGTCAGTGTCAATATCTCTCAGTACACCGGTCAGTCCTCGATACGCTCCGTTCACGAACCTGACCGCGCGGCCGGCTGACGGTATCACTGTTTCTAGGTGATTCTGTAACAAATTATTGTTTTGGCTTCGTATTATTCTTCAACAACGGCGGATCCAGGGGGAGGGTCATGGGGTCATGACCCCCCTGAGCTATTTTTAAGTACTATACTAACATACATCAACAAAATACCTTATAAGTTCTTAACTTTACTACTATGTGACCCTGGCGCCTAACCTGGATCCGCCCTTGTTCATCAAAACATACAATTAAAAATCATAAAACTTAAAATTATATAACTAATTTTTATATAAAATTATTATTTTCTTAAGACGACCCATTTGGTGTACGTGGTTGAGACATCGGCTGCAACACCAAGGGTTCCGGGTTCGATCCCCAGTTTTTTTTTTTGTAAATGCATACATATTATACATAGAAAACACCCAAACCATAACAAACAGACATGTTCATGCACACAAATGTTTGTACTGCCCCGGGATCTAACCCGAAACTCTTGGTATAGCCTCGACGTCTCGACCGCTACACCAAATGGGTTGTCAAATTTAGGGCCAAGATGGCGCTTTTGGAATCAAATATCAAAACCATTTATTTCAAATTAGGCTTACAAAAAGCACTTATGAACGTCAAAAAATATACAAAAATATAATAAAAAACAATTAAAATACTAAACTAAAAATATGAACTTTGATGCTTTGAAAAAAAGTTGTCGATATTTATTTTTGTTACCTGATCAAGTTTCAACTTCACTTTTTCGTCCACCAACTTGACGTGTGCCGCGTATTTGTCAACAACCTTTTCCACGACACACTTCCTCTTGTAATATTTATCGCCCAGCGACTTGGTGACAATCTTCACAACTATGCCTTCTGTAAGCCAGTAATCCTTTCTGTAAACCAAATGTCTAATAGTAGAAGTTTTACTTAATTGTATAAATAAACTAAATGTAAGAGTTATTGCTACAATTATTATATAAACATAAAATAGAGAGAGAGAGTATTTATGATGTCATTTCATTATTTTTTATTATTCACCACCCCTCTTTACCAAATGTAAATATTTATTTTAATTCTGACTGTTATCCAATTCCCCCTTTAACCAATTCTTTTGCCCCATGCACGGAGCACTAACATAATATTATAATAATTAATTTACAAAATAAACTTAAACTAAAAAGAGTACGGACCATGAGTCTTTTTTTGCGCCAGATACGCTGGCAGCTACCCTGCTAATAGTTACGGAGAAAAAAAGGGTGTGACATACATACAGACAGACATACTCGACGAATCTATAAGCGTTCCGTTTTTGCCATTTGGCTTCGAAACCCTAATAAAAAGGCCTACTGACTTTTTTTCATCATCATCATCAGCTCATTAAACGTCCCAACCGAGGGGCACGAGCCTACCCTTAGTCATCCACGCGGGCCCAGTGCAGATTGGAGGACATCGCACAAAATATTTGAATCTCTTCGCAGGTGTGCATGAAGTTTCCTCACGATGTTTCCTTCATCGTAAGAGCGTCGAATAACGTACATATAATTTCGAAAATTCGAAATCACATTGGTACGTGGCGGGATTTGAACCTCAGCCCTCCGGCAGGAGGGCAACAGTCCACACCATTGAGCCTCCGACGCTCCCCATTGAGCCACCGACGCTCTAAAATCTGTTTAAGTGTCAATAAATGTTATTTCTTTCTAGACTTACCGATTCGCTTTCTCCTTTGCCCTCTCCTCCATTTCCATAAGCTCGTCTAAAGCCGTTCTCGATTTAACTTCTTCCACCTTCTGTTTCTTGCTGGACGACGGTTCTCTATCTTCTTTAGTCTTTGTTGGTTTTAGCGTAAACGGTGTCAGTGGTTCTGGCTTCTTTTCTGTGGGTGAAGCATGGACATATAAAACAATACGGACGGAGTCCCGCTTACACGAAAAGTGTGTCCAAGTCCGGCCAACTTTTTGTATTGCTAAATATTTGTTATTTAATCCACCACTCAGCAGTCGATATTTATATTTAGCACTATATGAATAAATACAGTGCTAAATATAAATATCCACTGACATTCACACAACGCCATCTAACCCCAAACTAAGCATTAGCCTGTAATTTGAGTTCCAGATAATGGATAAAAATACCTATATTTTTTTTTGTAAATACTAAATACATACATATTACATAGAAAACACCCAGACCAACACAAACAGACATGTTCATGCACACAAATGTTTGTACTGCCCGGGGATCGAACCCAGAACTCTTGGTGTTATAGCCGAAGAAGGCCAATCCACACTAGGCCCAACGACTAAGGCCTATATACCCGCCACGGGTAGGCTCGTATTTGGTGGGGACATTTATGAGCTGATGATGATGGTACAAGCATTTCTAGCACTATGACTGCTACAGCTAACCTTTTTAGGGTTCCGTAACCAAATAGCAAAAAACGGAACCCTTATAGATTCGTCAAGTCTTTCTGTCTGTCCGTCCGTATGTCGCACCCTTTTTTCTCCGAAACGATAAACACTACACTATTAAAATTTTGTAAGTATATCTATTCTGTGAACCGCTATTAGGTTTTGACAAGAAACTTGAAAAAAAATTAGTATTTTGGGGTTCCCCATACATTCAAGTGAAACTCAATTTTTTTATCGTTTATTTGGTGCAGCGGTTGAGACATCGACTACAACACCAAGGGTTCCCGGTTCGATCCTCGGGCAGTACAAACATTTGTGTGCATGAACATGTCTGTTTGTAATGGTCTGGGTGTTTTCTATGTAGGTATAATATAATATAATAATAATTAATATAGCCTTTTATTTCTCATTTTACAGTACATTAAAGTTATTATACAAATTAGTTAAACATGCTCCATCTGTCTTCCATTTTTCTCTATCTCTGGCTTGTCTCGTCCATGTAGGGCCAGCCACCTGGATGATATCATCGGACCATCGTCGCCTTGGTCGGCCACGTGGTCGTTTTGTGTCCCTTGGGTACTTAGAGTATATATATAACTAGGTATAGAGAGCGCATATCGTACATGGTTCTCAATGCGCAGCGTAGGCAGGCGAACTATAGCTGCTACATTAAAAGATACATGTAAAATAGGGTTGGACCACAGACATCCGAATATACAATTAGACTGGACAAGCCGCCAAGTTTATAGGCAGTCCCAGTGTCGCAATTTCTTTTCGGTTCTTACCTGTGAAAAGTTATTATATTTCTTGGTAAATTTACTGATTCATTGCGATGATGGCATGTTACAATTGCA
>PQWD01003736.1:14646-40478 GCA_019425675.1 Leucinodes orbonalis
GAGAGATCGCCGACAGGTTACGATGAAAAACCAATCAATCACGCAGAATCCAAGCCCAAGTATGATAAGTGCGGAGAGAAGGTCAGATCTTACTGTATTAAAGGCGTTGGAAAACCAATAGGACAGAAGTGAGTTTAGAACTTTTCATGGCCTCTGCTCTGAATGTCTTTCATTACTTTATAAGAGCATTGAAGTACTGTGAGCTTGCTCTAAAACCTGTTGGAAAGGGTAAACCAATTATTTGTGGTCAAATGTGAAGTAACTGTTTTAAAACACATGCTTAATAACTTTGAAGAAGGGTAAGCAGAAATGGGCTAAGTGACTAGGAGAAGAGGATTAGTATATCTTAGGAAGGCGGATGAACAAGAGTTTAACGGCCAAACATCGGGGAAACTACTATGTTCAAGAGAAAAATTTATAATATGTGAGATGACAGCAGTAAATAATCCAATAAAGGAACCATCATTAAGGCGAACTAATACATCTATAACCAGTCGCCTTAGAGTTATAGAAAGAATAATGCTTTTTTATTCAGATTGGGAACAGGTGCAAAACTAAGCCTATACTTCGAATGGGAAAAGATTTTATATGTGCAAGCGATTTCCTTTAGTTTGTAATGTCAGTAAGGGCAAAGTCAGTAAAATGGTAAATTATCTTTCCATCACATTATCGAGAAATTTCGTATTTATGAAAGAGAATCTTACGACTACAATAGAAACGACAAATTATGCGAATAAAAGTATTTTTCGCTATTTATTTATTATTTGTTATAAAGTTAGAATACAATTACTTTATATATACGTTCTTACCATCTTCTAGCCTTTATGGCTAGATTCTAGCACTTTTTAACTAATAGGTAAAACTCCTTTTTAACTATTTACCTGAAAGGGAAATGTAGTCCATTTTCAGTGTCATAAAAATACTACCTATGAAGTTTTCCCCATAAGTACCAAGTAACTACGCAAGTAGTAAGTTTTTGACATTTCATCATCATGAACATAATTATTTCAGAATTTTGTACAGAAAATATTTGTTAGTTATCGCAGCTCCATCTAGCCTTTTAACTTCTCAAAAGGCCCATTCCTAAACTAAAGTTGCAAACTGGGGTTAACAGACTGGAAAAGTGTGTTAATTCATTTCAAATTCGTATTACTACTATAGATATTTCTTTTTATTCACTTTGTAAGCAATAATAAATCTTGGCCCATTACAGCTACTACTAGGGCTATGTCGGACACACCTCAACTATTACAATATGTCTTGGCACATTTAGGTTACATATGGAGAACATTTATCATTTCGTTATAAGAATTATAAGATATTTTTTATTAAGTATGATTAATACTCATTGGATGTTTTATCAACGCAGCGCTGTACTAGAGCCTTAACTTTTCTGTGCAGCGTAGCTGACGAACACACCATTCACAGATGAAACGTCATGGCGGTTACCTAATACAGTAAATATATATTTTAATCACGCAGCCTTATAGGGGCTTACTGTAGGGCACAGGCTGGAAGGCAAATCCCTGGGAGACGACATTAAAATAAATAGTTAGATATTTATCAGTTGACGGTGACCTGTTTTTTTGTTTTGAATCAAAAAAATTGCATGATATTTGCCGAGATCCTTCTCTAATCAACGTAAGATAATGAGACCCCCCGCCCCTTAATATCTCACGAATTTATGGACGCCCCTTAGGTGTCGTTATGGTATCGGCAAATTCTAGTACAGTCATACAGTAGGTGTGTGCCGTAAGAGGCGGTTAGCTTGTACAGGGACGCAGATTAGCAGAGAACCGGGTAGCAGTGCCTACTGACACACGGCAAACCGAGTGGGCAGATATAGGCTGGCTACAAAAGGTGTCGTAATATTCCATGTTATTACTAAGGGACATTTTGATAAAACGTGCCCTAGATAATAACGCGTCGGATAACTTTTTGAAGATCCTTGATGTGTTGTTGTGAAATTTGGCAGGGACTGAGTAAGCGGCACTAGCGACTGAATGGAGAGGTATTTTCTTAAAATACATTACCGTTATTCCAAACAATTGTAAGAGTTGGTCAAACGCTGCTTCTACACCATCCTGGTAAACTGTCTCCAATTGCTCTTAGGTTTGTGGTTTTAACCGCAGAGCTGACAGCATTGTCCGGCTGATATACGGTCCCAGAGGCATGGACGACGTACACTGTCCTTGTGAACAATACATGGTTTTTGTTAAAACATGTTTACCGTTATCACTAAAGCAACTGAACAAATCAACTAGAAAAGCAACAAAATGATTTACTTATCTCTTTCTCTTCAACCCTATCGCTACTGCTGGACATAGGTTTCCCCACTTTGCGCCAGATACCCGGTCCTTCGCCTTCCTCATTCAGCCCACAGCGACCTTTCCAAGTCGTCGGTCCATCGGGCTGGGATGGCGTCCTACGCTATCGATCCTATGATTTACTTACTGTGTCTAATAATTTTGTTACATTTTTCCTTTCGTCCATAAAACGTTCATATGTGCTCAAAAAATTTAATCTAAATGTGAAAATTAAAGATTTGATTTAACATTACTATGATATCTATCAAGAACACAAATAAATTTGAAGTCATTACGCGTATTATTTTTTATCGTCACTATAATTACGGAGTTTTACCACTCCATAAAGTTATTAAAATAATTTATCTAAGTCCAAACGCTAAAAAACTGACATGTGTCCAAAAATAAGTTAAAGAGTGAATATTCTGTTGTGACATTCTCTTTAGATCAAAGTATTTATTTCAATAATTTATTAAGATTTCTTTTAATCTTAACTTTAATTTTCAGTAAAATGTGTTCTTCGTATGTCGTGTAACCAAAGTGTCTCATGTTTTTATTGTTTCACGGTAAATACTCATTAGAATAACAAGATAACTACAAAGAACAATACCCTCCCTCACTCCAGGGTTAATCTAAGCTTGACATCTAAAAATGGGGGGTGCAAGGCTAAAAGGGAACCCAAGTACATAGGACAAAATTAAGGCCCAAAGGTCTGCAGAAACGCGTTGGTACTGCCAGATGTGTCAGAAATGTCGTGATGAGATGGTTTTAATGCCATACAATGTCACGAGTCCATCCAAGACCAGTTGTTACTGTTCGCTGATAACCTTCACCAATACATAGAACCACTTCTCTAGGAGTTTGCCGACGGATATGTGAACTTTTCGCCGCATTTGGGCACCAAAAGGGTCAATGCCAAAGTATACCAGGAGTACATTTCAAACAGTGATTTAATTTACTATTCCTTATCTGTTAATATGAATCATGTTTTTTTTTTACACAAATGTCCAGAGGGTCCACGAAGCTCACCTGTTTGCGTAATTCCATACACCGAACCTGACAGAAGGGATTGGGAGACAAACTCATGATCATCAGCTCATTCAAACGTCCCACCGGCGGCAAGAGCCACCCGTATAGGGTGATTAGGCTTGTCGTCCACGCGGGCCCAGTGCGGATTGGACAATACGACACCAACTGTCGAATCTCTTCGTAGGAAGTGCATGAAGGTTCCTCACGATGTTTTCCTTCACGTAAGAGCGTCGGATACACATACATATTTTCGAAAATTCGAAAATAAATTGGTACGTGCGGGATTTGAACTCAGCGCTCCGTAGGAAGGCGACAGTCCACACCACTGACCACGCGACGCCTGCTGACCAACAACCTAGAAGCAGTAATTATCCACTATCAATGCCGCACTGCGTCCATCCCCAATTTATCTATTTTAAATCCCCATTTTTATTACTTCAAATGTTTGTGACACTTGTGTCGGCAGTTGGAGGGTTTTATTGTAGCGTGTGAGTTGTGAAGCCTAAGTTTTGTATGGATCAACTGATATTGTAAAATTATAGTGTGTTTGGGATTTCTCATTTATGTTTGTTGAAATGAGTTTGGATTAAATTAGTATATAGAAATATATATACCCTTTTAATTTCTCTTACTAAGTGCCCCTCAGCTGATATTTAACGGGGTATATAAGCTCTGTGTTGGACCGTACGCTAGACAACTCAACTACCGATCTACTACCTAGTGAGTATTCTCTCTCTCTTTCAACCTACGCAGTCCACTGCTGGACAATAGATCTCCTCCATTTTGGTGCCAAGATATCCGGTCCTCCGCTTTTTTCATCCAGCTTCCACCGGCGACCTTTCGTAAGTCATGGCTGGAGGGCGTCCTATATGCTTGCCGCGTCCGGTCTCCCTCCAGAACTCGTCTGCTCCAACGGCCATCAGTTCAGCGACATACATGACAGCCACTCAACTTGCTGCTTCCGGTGGGCTATGTTGTAACTTTAGTTTGCTCTTATGGATTAAATCATTTTGATTTACTCCCTAAGAAGACTCCAAAGCATAGCTTCGCATTAGCTAGCATAGTGAGTACTTCATTTGTGTATAAAAATCCTTATTTATATGGGAGTGACCATTACATCTATAGCAGAACTTGATTACGCTGGAATTCTATGATACCCAAATTATATGCCTTCTCATTCGTTATTATTGTTATGTGCGGTTGGGTAGCATTATTATTTCACTTTCTTATTATATTTTTTTTTCTCTTGGTTCCACTGCAAACAGCGCTTGACAAAACCTGCTTGGCATTAGCTGAGTGGCCACCACTTGGGTAGCAATTATAATTAATTTTTAAGGAATAACATGTAACAATTTTATTGCGCCAATAATGATTTTCTTTCTGTCTTTTCTATTTGTATACCCTATCGTAGTCCACTGCTGAACATAGGTCTCCCCATATGTGCTTATTAATACATTTATCAATTTTTACCTGACAGAGATCACCTAACATTTGAATTCAACACAATGGAGAAACGTTAACAAGAATTCGTCAGTGGCTCGGCAGGGAAGGGCAATGCGTGGTAGACGAGACCGAGAAGGGCTGGTTTGTGGCATACAATAGATAAGGGATCCGCAGCGGTGGCTGTCAGAGGCTAAGGCGAAGAAGGAGAAATGGACAAGGATGAACCAGTGGAATTATTCACAGTAATAGTCTTTATTTCTCAATATAAAATTTAAAATACACATCCATAATTGTTGCGGTGGTTCATGACGTGGGGCTGTTACTGGAAGAGCTAAGGTTCAGATCCGCATGTACCAATTTTGTTTTCCGAATTTTCGAAATATATGTCCGTTATCTGAACGCTCTTATGTGAAGGAAAACATCTGAACGACCTGCGCACGCCTGCGAAGGATTTAAAGGTTGTGCGTGAAGTCGTCAACCCGCACTGGGCGCGTGGACGACTAAGCCTAATCACCCTATGCCGGTGGCTCGTACCCCTCGGTGGGGACGTTTCATGAGCTGATGATGATGATGATGGTTATATCATTCTTATTTTTTATTTATTTTATCAATCCCAATTTTTAGAAGTTAAAGGGGAGGGAAATGTGTAAAGAACAAAAACATTTTTTTAAATCGTTGACAACTCAGCAGCTTACATCAAGGCAGCCGATTTCAATCCCCGGCGCAGTACAAACATTGACGCCTGGACAGAATTTTAACCGGCGGACACTTTTAAGTGGAGAAATGTACAGGCTAATTAGTTTCTTATTCATTGAATACATTCATGAACTTGACGTCTGAATTCCAGGACGTATTTGGAGTTCATAGAAACAGGTGAGCGGGGTCAGCAGCAAAGGTAACCAGTGGTAGAGGAGCCCTCCCTACACTGATTCAAAAGAGAGAGAGCACCAGGAGAGGGTCACACTAACGCTGAACTTGAAACGGCGAACTGAAGGTAAATCTTTATATTAATATATCCACTGACATTCCACACAGCGCATCTAGCCCCAATTAAGCGGGAAGCCTGTATTATGAGTACTAAAAACGGATCAACATAACTATATACATTTTCTTTGTAAATAATCCCGTCGCCATAAACTGTTATACGCCTTCCAGCAAAGCTCTCTAATAAATAATTAAAAACCTTTGTGCTAAAACCTATCTATACCATCAAATAGTTTAAATATACCCTTATTGGAGTGGGCAGTGATTTTCCAATTTATACAGTGAATATTACTACACAAAAAATCGATAAAGTGAAACTACTCGGAATTGCGAACGTAAAATGACTTTGAACTGTAATGTGAACCAAGATATTAGATTACATACCACTTTTTTAGACAATTACGTTTATGTTTAACAACCAGGTTTGTGTGAAATGAGTGTAAAAATCGAGATTTGGATTTCATATTATTTTATATGAAATATAACTATGAAATTGAGATTAATAACGTAAACAATCCCAGTGTTTGCACATCAATTTCAATTCCCAGAGTTTTCTCAAATAATCCAGTGTTGCAGCAACAAACTTCAAACTCCCTGAATTTCTGCCACAAACACGCATTAAATTAAGATGGATAATCACATCCTTTGAAATTGTAATCTAAACAGCACTATTTTTGGATACTACCATTCAGGCAACCAGGCTATAAATCATCAAACAGTTTTGTCAATTCACTTTGTTATTTGCACCAAACCTAACTCAAATGGATGACAAATTCAGAGGAACAAAGTGAAAAAATAGCATTTATACGAATGATAAGTTCATTGTCAACCAACAGAAACACAACTCAGTAATCCAGTAAAACTACCTACACACAGCACAGAAACCAAACAACAACTATCAATTTGCAATATAATACAAACAACCCTTCTCCAATACGGCTGTCACCGCGGATGAAATCTGACCAACACCCTCCAGAACCAGCATAAACTAAAGAACAAATAAACAAATCTGAGTATAGTACCTGGATATCAGATCATAGTAAAAGAGACTAGCCTTGAACTGGAAAGAGTTTGAAAAACTTTAAGTGGATATTATTGAATTTCAGATGTAAAAAAAAAAAACAAATATAAAAGTAGATCACTAATACATTAAACCCTAACACTTAAATATAATAATTTAAATTAAAAAATATAATTAATAATATTAAAGGATGTCCCTTTCGGTAAGGTCGAAAATACTTTACTTGCAGTGGGCGTAAATCGTTGCATTAGAATAATAAATAATGAAAGAAAGATCACATGCATAAGCTATGCTCGTAATATTTAGATTCGGGCTGAATATACTTTATATTTTTCTTTCATTACCGTTTATGAACAATACACCGTCACGCTGGCCAAACACGAATTTAAAGTTACAATTTGAATGTGAGTGATAAATATTATCGAAATAATTGTGGGCAAGTGCGCTTGCTCCTTATTATATAAAATATTCCTATTATTAATACTCTAGTAAGGGTTAAAAGCAAATCTTAGGCCACACAATGTTTAGTATCAGATCATGCCGTTCAGCTGTATTTATCGCAACTGCATGCGCTTGCCGAGACGCACAAATGTCCAACCCAACAGATTTCCCAATACAGGAGATGGGGCAAGCCCTTTAAAGGCGAACAAATGTAACGCTCAACGAGCATACACTGGCTGCCAGTTTAAGCTCTGTGAGACGAGTCAAGACGCACGAGATAATTAGAGAAATTAACCGTTTTTTCAAATGCCTTCTGTTTTCTGTCTCTTCCTATTTGTTTTCTAATTAATTTATATAGTGCACTGAGTGATTTCTTTCGATCTGTTTTGTTAGTTTTATACTTAAGTGCTTTTTTTTTCAATTAGTTTTCTATGATGGTGATATTGTAAATGTTTATTTTTTATTTTCATTAGGTAGCTTCTGTACCGCTTCTTTGATGCTGTTAACTATTTTTTTGTATGTTGATTCTACATCTTGGTTTGGTATATTGCCGATTTTTTCTGTGAAAGCGATTTTAAGTAATTCATGTTCGAATAAGCTTAATCTTTTCATTTTATTTCTGTACTAGCTTTTGCCCGCGGCTTCGCTCGCATTAAATTCGGGATAACACGGTACTTTCATTTATCACTATACATAGGATTTCCCCTCCCTCGAACTTTCGAAGGTTTCGGGGTCAATTTCAGAATTTTTTTTAGCAAAAAATATGTTATAGTGAGCTAACCTTAAAAGATAGATATATGCTGTCGCGGACTTTTTTGTAGACCTTTAAAAGGAGAACAATAATCTCATACATGACTTTTGTGTAACTTTAACGTTTACGCAGCGTACGCAGCGGAAGCTCGAATATGAAAAATACCCCCGATTTTGAAACATTCTTCATTGCTGCTCGCTCTGTTACTCGTAGCGTGATGATATATAGCCTATAGCCTTCCTCGATAAAAAAGCTATCTAACACTGAAAGAATTTTTCAAATCGAACCAGTAGTTCCTGAGATTAGCGCGTTCAAACAAACAAACAAACTCTTCAGCTTTATATATTAGTATAGATTGGTTTCGTGGTTTCTTGAGTCGTTGTGATGGGATGAAGCTTGCTCTAACTATTCGGTGGTATGTAGGGAATGGTGTGTTTAGTACTTCAAGATTTGAGACTTCTTTGATATTTTTAACTAGAATGAAGTCCATTTCGTTTTGGGTTTTGCCGTCAGGAGATATCCAGGTTCACTTTTGTTTAAAGTTTTTCTTAAATTGTGAGTTATTATCAAGAGTTGATTTTCAAAACAGAATTGAATTAGTATTTTGCCTCTTTCATTTCTTTCCCCATATCCCCAGGGGCCCATAACTTTCTTGTCTTCTTTTGTAGGCATACCAATTTTAGCGTTGAAGTCTCCCATTACTATAGTATTCTGATTTGTATTTTCTAGTGCAATTTGTATCTGTTCGTAGAATTCTTCCAGATCTTCTAATAAAGATTTTTCTGTTGGAGCATTACACTGTATTAGGTGTGTGACTTTATTGTTTAGTATTATGTCTAGACGTATAACTCTATCTGAGATAGTTTTTACATTTAATATGTTGGATTTCAATTATTTTCTTACTAGAAAACCAACTCCGTTACTTCCGCTTTTGTCTCCATGGTAAATCATTATGAAGTTTTCATTTTCTGTTATTTGTTTCCCTTCTTTTTTAACTTCTGAAATTCCAATAATATCCCACTTAAACTTTTTTAGACTGTGTTCCAGTTCAAGAATTCTAGTCTCTTTTACTAATGATCTGATATTCCAGGTACATATACTCAGATTTTGTTTATTTTTGTTTCTTTTAGTGTTATCTGGTTCTGGAGGGTGTTGGTCATATTTCTCCGCGGTGACCAGCCGTATTGGAGAAGGGTTGTTTGTATTATATTTGCAAATTTTGATAGTTGTTGTTTGGTTTCCTGTGCTGTGTGTAGGTAGTTTTACTGGTTACTGAGTTTGGTGTTTTCTGTGTTGGAGTTCGATCTAGGGCGAAAAAAATCTTGTCTGTTGATTTTTCTTGGTGCTGCTTTGTTAACACTTTGGTCTAAAGGTGATGTCGATGGTGATCTTTTTCTCTTGATTTCAGCTGGTTCTTTTTCTTTCACAATGAGCTTATCATATCGTATAAATGCTATTTTTTCACTTTGTTCCTCCTGAATTTGGTCATCCATTTTGAGTTAGGGTTTGGTGCAAATAACAAGTGAATTGACAAGACTTGTTTATGATTTATAGCCTGGGTTGCTGAATGGGTAGTATCCAAAATAGTGCTGTTTAGATTACCAATTTCAAAGTGTGATTATTCCATCTAAATTAATTCGTGTTTGTGGCAGAAATTTCAGGGAGTTTGAAGTTTGTTGCTGGCAACACTGGGATTATTTGGCAGAAAACTCTGGGAGATTGAAAATTGATGCTGGCAACACTGGGATTGTTTACGTTTTATTATCTCAATTTCATAGGTTATATTTCATATAATATGAATCCCAAATCTCGATTTTATACACTCATTTCACACAAAAACCTGGTGTTAACATGAACTAATTGTCTAAAAGTGGTATGTAATCTAATTATCACTTGGTCACATTACAGTTCAAAGTTCATTCTACGTCGCACTTTCCGAGTATGTTTCACTTTATCGATTTTGTGTAGATATTCACTGTATAAATAAAGACGTATAACAGTTATGGCGACGGGATATATTTACAAAGAAAATGTATATAAGTATGTTGATCCGTTTTTTAGTACTCATAATACAGGCTTCCCGCTTAATTTGGGGCTAGATGGCGCTGTGTGAATGTCAGTGGATATTATTAATATAAAGAATTTTACCTTCAGTTCTCCGTTTCAAGTTCAGGTTAAGTGTGACCCTCTCCTGGCTGCTCTCTCTCTTGAACTCAGTGTAGGAGGGCTCCTCTACACTGGTGCCTTGCTGCTGACCCCGCTTCACCTGTTTCTGTATGAACTCCAACATACGCTCCTGGAATTCAGACGTCAAGTTCATGAATGTATTCAATGAATAAGAAACTAATTAGCTGTACAGTTCTCACTTAAAAAGTGTCCGCGGTAAAATTCTGTCCATGGCGTCAATGTTTGTACTGCCCGGGGATTGAAATCGGATGCCTTGATGTAAGTGCTGACGTGTCAACGATTAAAAAAATGTTTTTTGTTCTTTACACATTTCCCTCCCCTTCTAACTTCTAAAATATGGGATTGATAAAATAAAATAAAAAATAAGATGATATAACCACCATCATCATCATCAGCTCATTAAACGTCCCCACCGAGGGGTACGAGCCTACCGGCATAGGGTGATTAGGCCTTAGTCGTCCACGCGGGCCCAGTGCGGGTTGGACGACTTCACGCACAACCTTTGAATCTCTTCGCAGGCGTGCGCAGGTTTCGTCAAGATGTTTTCCTTCACCATAAGAGCGTCAGATAACGTACATATAATTTCGAAAATTCGAAAACAAATTGGTACATGGCGGGATTTGAACCTTAGCCCTTCCGGTAACAGCCCACGTCATTGAACCACCGACAACAATATGGATGTTGTATTTTAAATTTTATATTGAGAAATAAAGACTATTTGAACTGTGAATAATTCACCTGGTCATCCTTGTCCATCTTCTCCTTCTTCGCCTTAGCCTCTTGAGCAGCCACCGCTGCGGGATCCCTATCTATGTATGCCACAAACCAGCCCTTCTCGGTCTCGTCTACCACGCATTTGCCCTCCCTGCCGAGCCACTTGACGAATTCTGTTAACGTCTCCCATTGTGTTGATTCATGTGTAGGTGATCTCTGCAGGTAAAATTTGATAAATATGTATTAATAAGCACATGATGGGGTAGACCTATGTTCAGCAGTGGACTGCGATAGGTTGAATAGAGAGATAGAAAGAAAGAAAGAAAATATTTATTTGGCGCAATAAAATTGTTACATGTTATTCCTTAAAAATAATTATAATGCTACCAAGATGGTGGCCACTCAGCTAATGCCAAGACAGTTTTGTCAAGGCGCTGTTTTGCAGTGGAACCAAAGAGAAAAAAAATAATAAGAAAGTGAAATAATAATGCTACCCAACCGCACAAAACAATAATAACGAAATAGAGAAGCATATAATTTGGGTATCATAAGAAATATCCAGCGTGAATCAGTTCTGCTATAGATGTAATGGTCACTCCCATATAAATAAGATTTTATACACATTTAAGTACTCACTATGCTAGCTAATGCGAGCTATGCTTGGAGTCTCTCTTAGGGATAAGATCAGAAATGATTTAATCCATAAGAGAACTAAAGTTACCAACATAGCCCACCGGAGCAGCAAGTTGAAGTGGCTGGTCATGTATGTCGCTGAACTGATGGCCGTTGGAGCAGACGAGTTCTGGAGTGGAGACCGCGACGCGGCAAGCATACTTAGACGCCCTCCAGCCCATTGACTTACGAAAGGTCGCCGGTGGAAGCTGGATGAAAAAAGCGGAGGACCGGGATATCTGGCACAAAATGGAGGAGATCTATGTCCAGCAGTGGACTGCGATAGGTTGAAGAGAGAGAGAGAAGTACTCACTAGGTAGTAGACTCGGTATTGAGTTGTCTAGGTAGGTACCAACACAGAGCTTGATATTACCCCGTAAAATATTTCAGCTGAGGGCACTATAGTAAGAGAAATTAAGGGGTATATATATTTCTATATACTAATTTAATCAAACTCATTCAACAACATAAATGAGAAATCAAACACACTATTAATTTTACAATATCAGTTGGATCCATATAAAACCTTAGGCTTCACAACTCACACTGTACAATAAACCCTCCACTGCCGACACACAGTGTCGCAAAACATTTGAAATAGATAAAATGGGGATTTAAAATAGATAATGTGGGGTGATGAACGCAGTGCGGCATTGATAGAGGATAATTACTGTCTAGCAGTTGTTGGTCAGAGCGTCGGTGACTCAGTGGTGTGGACTGTCGCCTTCCTACCGGGAGCGCTGAGGTTCAAATCCCGACACGTACCAATGTATTTTCGAATTTTCGAAAAATATATGTATGTTATCCGACGCTCTTACGGTGAAGGAAAACATCGTGAGGAAACCTTCATGCACGCCTACGAAGAGATTCGAAGGTTGTGTGTGAAGTTGTCCAATCGCACTGGGCCCGCGTGGACGACTAAGGCCTAATCACCCTATACAGGTAGGCTCGTGCCCCTCGGTGGGGACGTTTAATGAGCTGATGATGATGAGTTGTTGGTCTCCTTCAATGCCCTTCTGTCAGGTTCGGTGTATGAATTACCAACAGGTGAGCTTTGTAACCCTCTTGGACATTTGTAAAAAAAAAACATGATTCATATTAAACAAGACCAAGAATAGTAAATTAAGAATCACCTGTTTGAAATGTACTCCTGGTATACTTTGTTGGCATTGACCCTTTTGGTGCCAAACTGGCGGCGTAAAAGTTCAACATATCCGTCGGCAAACTCCTTAGAGAAGTCGTCTATGTACTTTGAAGCGTTATCAGCGAACAGTAACAACTGTCTTTGATGGGACTCTGACATTGTATGGCATTTAAAACCATCTCTCATCACGAACTAGTTCACTGACAATCTGGCAGTACCAAGAGGCGTTTCTGCAGACCTTTGGCCTTAATTTGTCGGCTATGTACTTTGGGGTTCCTTTTCAGCCTTGCACCCCATTTTTAGATGTCAAGCTTAGATTAACCTGGAGATGAGGGAGGGTATTGTTCTTGTAGTTATCTGTTATTCTAATGAGTATGTGAAACATAAAAATGAGACACTTTGGTTACACGTTACATACGAGAACACATTTAACTGAGAAATTAAATTAAATTAAAAGAAATCTTAATAATGAAATAAATACTTTGGAATTCTAAAGGAATGTCACAACAGAATATGTCACTCTTTAACTATTTTTGACACATGTCAGTTTTTTTTAGCTTTGGACTTAGATAAATTATTTTAATGGAGTGTTCTCGTAATATAGTTGACAATAGAAAAATAATACGTAATGACTTCAAATTTATTTGTGTTCTTGATAGTATCATAGTAATGTTAAATCAAATCTGTAATTTTTCACATTTAGATTAAATTTTTTTGAGCAATATGAACGTTTTATGGACGAAAGGGAAATGTAACAAAATTATTAGCACAGTAAGTAAATCATAGGACGCGTAGCGTAGGACGCCATCCAGCCCGATGGACCGACGACTTGCGAAAGGTCGCTGGTGGAGGCTGAATGAGGAAGGCGAAGGACCGGGATATCTGGCGCAAAGTGGGGAAACCTATGTCCAGCAGTAGCGATAGGTTGAAGAGAGAGAGATAAGTAAATCATTTTGTTGCTTCTAGTTGATTTGTTCAGTGCTTTAGTGATAAGGTAACATGTTTTAACAAAACCATGTATTTTTCACAAGGACAGTGTACGTCTCCATGCCTCTGGTGACGGTATATCAGCCGGACAATGCTGTCAGCTCTGCGGTGAAAACACAAACCTAAGAGCATTTGGAGACAGTTTTACAAAGGATGGTGTAGAAGAGCGTTATGACCAACTCCTGTACAATTGTTTTGGAATAACGGTATGTATTTTAAAAGAAAATACCTCTCCATTTTCAGTCGCTAGTGCCGCTTATCTCAGTCCCTACTCCAATTTCACATCAAGGATTCTGTCAAAAGTTATCCGCGCGTTATTCTAGGGCACCGTTTATCAAAATGTCCCTTATAATAATCATGGAAGATTACGACACCTTTTGTTAGCCAGCCTATATCTGCCCACTCGGTTTTGCCGTGTGTCAGTAAGCACTGCTACCCGTTCTCTGCTAATCTGCGTCCTGTACAAGCTAAGCCGCCTCTTACGGCACACACCTACTGTATTGACTGTACTAGAATTTGCCGATACCATACGACACCTAAGGGGGCGTCCATAAATTACGTGAGATATTTAAAGGGGCGGGGGAGTCTCATTTAATCTTACGTTGGATAGAGGAAGGATCTCGGCAAATATCACGCAATTTTTTGATTCAAAACAAAAAAACAGGTCACCGTCAACTGTAAATATCTAACTATTATTTAATGTCGTCTCCCCAGGGATTTGCCTTCCAGCCTGTGCCCTACAGTAAGCCCCTATAAGCTGGTGATTAAAATTATATATTTACTGTATTAGGTACCGTCCATCGACAGTTTCATCTGTGAATGGTGTGTTCGTCAGCTACGCTGCACAGAAAAGTTTAAGGCTCTAGTACACGCTGCGTTTGATAAAACATCAAGTGAGTATTAATCATACTTAATAAAAATATCTTATAATTCTTATAACGAAATGTAAATGTCTCCATATGTAACCTAAATGTGCAAGACATATTGTAATAGTTTAGGTGTGTCCGACATAGCGACCATAGTAAGTAGCTGTTAATGGGCAAGATTTATTATTGTTACAAATTGAATAAAAAGAAATATCTATAGTAAGTATACGAATTTGAAATGGAATTATACACACTTTTCCAGTCTGTTACCCAGTGTTGCAACCTTAGTTTTAGGAATGGGACCTTTTGAGAAGTTTAAAAAGGCTAGATGGAGCTGCGATAACTAACAAATTATTTTCTGTACAAAAAATTCTGAAATAATTATGTCATGACTGATGAAATGTCAAAAAACTTACTACTTGGCGTAAGTTACTTGGTACTTATGGCGAAAACTTCATAGGTAGTATTTTTATGACACTGAAAAATGACTACATTGCCCTTTTCAGGCTTAATAGTTAAAAATGGAGTTCACCTATAGAAAAAAGTGCTAGATCTAGCCATAAAGGGCTAAGAAGGATAAATGAACGTTATATAAAGTAATTGCATTCTAAACCTTATAACAACAATAAATAAAGTACGCGAAAATACTTTATTTCACATAATTTGTCGTTCTATTGTAGTCGTAAGATTTTTCTTTATAAATACGAAATTTCTCGATTAATGTTATGTAAAGATACTTATTTAATACAAACTGCAGAATGCATTAAAAATATAATTTTAAATATATGGCAAAAGAAAACTAAATTGTGCTTTATTTTTATACTGTGTACTATTCTTACCTATAATTACGAATATATTCGTACTCGTACATTTAATAAAAAAAGCGACAACCCAAGTCACGGCCTATTCTTTTCTTAATCATGCTGTGTGGAAAGATAAATCCCGACTGGAACTTAAAGATCTGCAGTGAGACGTTTAATGCTGATGATGATGATGATGACTATGAACTTGGTATCTCCATATATTGCTATCATATTATTACCTTCACAGGTGCATCTGGCCAGCCATTTACACAAGCAAATACGACTGAAAAATGCGAAATCAAATCGATTGATAGCAAAAACATCATAGAATTACTCAATACAAACATGAGTTACGAGAAAATTAAAAAACGGCGGATCTGCGATAAAAAAACGAATTTGAACAGTCAAATCAACGGCAGACGAACCAGTGTTCAATGCAAAATGTGTCAACAAAGATATCCGATGATTTTATGTGAGCTCAGCAATGATTTTGTATGCTCACGTTGCAAAAAGAATGTTGACTCGAATGGTGTTTGTAGGAGATGCCACGTTGTTGTAGCTAATGGATTGATGCGTGAACACTTGGCTTTGCATAAAATAACTGATTTGAGAGGAAAGAAACGGTAAGTGTTGACTATGATGTATCTAACTATTCAGAAGCAGGCATCAATAATTGATAAAAAATTAAGTTGTAAAATATATAGGTATATGAAATACTTAACTGGGTATGTTATAAGTGGATTCCTTATAATATGTGAAGGAATGTTAGTAACTATATTCAGTAATGCAAGACCTATTTTAAATTCCAAAGTAGTTAATCTATGCACATTTTAAACGAAATAGTTTTATTCATATTATATCTACTTGCTTACAGGCCACTTAGCCTATTGAAAAAGCCCTCTCAGGTAAACAAGCAACAAACAGATAGTGTTCACGATCCCAATTTGGCATACAATCAAAGTGAAAATGTACTATGTACTAAAAATATTAAGTCTAAAAACCTATCTGAAAATATGCAATGTGAGTACAAAGATAAATATGTATGCATTCTTTGTGGTAAGCAATTAAATAGCAAGGAGTTGCTAGAAAAACATATGCGAATGCACAAAGGCCACACTTCACTCAATTACTACGTGTCCAGTGCCGCGAAGTCCGGAAGAACGAAACGCGATGTCAAATTGCGCGGGATAACGCGCGAGAAGAAATGCTTGTAAAAATGGCGGTTTTTATTAAACAAGCCAACGCGAACGGTTTCAAAACAAGAAATGTAGCTTTTTGACATACTTTTTGGTAGCGTTGAGGTTTTATATTTACTACACGCTTCAAATTAAATATGAGTTTGTGGAAGGAGCGTAAATAAAACAATGTTTTCGTTGATTCCCGATCAAATTGTATTGATGGAAATAAATAATTTTATACATTAGTCAGGTATTTTATTAACGTGCTATTATATACTAATTTTCAATATCTTATTATAGCATGTACCAATAATATGGGTATATATTTTATTTTAATACATCGATGCAGCATTCCGATCAGATTCAGAAAGTACTTATACATTTGAATAGTTTTTATTCTTTCTCTCTCATCGGCCTGTTGAATTCCACTTCTGGTCAAAGGTCCCCTCTTTTGTGCTTATTATTATTTATATTTATTTATTTTATTACATACTTTATTGCACTTTTTGAAAACGAAATACAGAGAAATAAAAAACTGTACAGTACAATGGGCGGCCTTATCGCACAAGGCGATCTCTTCCAGGCAACCTTAGGATGGAGAAAGAAAAAAAAAGTTAGTTAGTTTAGTTAAAGTTTAAAGCTTACCTACCTAAGTATATATATATATATATAATATAAATGATAAAATAATAACCTATTGTGTATATATAATTGCTGTGGTCCCCGGTCATACCTTTGTGATTTAGAAGCCCGCGCTTTATTCTGTTTTTATAGTAAACTTGAAATTTTGGCGACTTTTTCTAGGTATCTTAACAGTTTGAATTTGATTTCATTCGGTTGTTGTTTTTTACATTAGTTGATTAAAAACAAAGATGTCTGTACAATAAAAAAGGTATGTTTTATATTACTAACATACCCAACTCTCGCACAAGGCTACATTGACTTGTGCGAGAGTTGGGTTCTCTCAAAGTAATTAAGATAACTTGAATTATTCTGTACTTTAGTGCATGAACTTTTACCGTTAGGCTATAGGATTGTAATTATTTCGTGAAATAGTTGTTTCAATTTTTGGCTGACGACTGACACATACTTGACATGACATACTTTTTTTAACAGAGGTTGCCAACTTTGCCCAAAAACTTTTTTGTATTTGTAATTTGTATCATGTTTGTATCGAACCTCACGTTTTTTTTTACTTATGCAAACTTGGCGCAATGTTTCAATGGACGTCCAGGCAGCCGTAGAGATGCGACGCAACTCTTGGTGGCGGAGAGTTCCTTCCTCAGTCGTACAATGTCGAGTTCAGCCTGCCTCTTACGCTGTAAACACACTGGAGGATTATTTTTTTCACGAAGTATCTTATGATTAAGCTTTATCTAACTGTTAGATCGACTAAGTCGTCTGCGTGGGAAACTCTATCTCACCTATTTCTTTCACTCTGTCGTAATGTACGCCCAGTGAGATTTTTCTCTTTATCTTAAACCTGTCATAGTCCCTTGCTGGATATAATTCTCCCCCATTCTGCGCAAGATAAAGGGTGTCCTATACTACGCTTGCCAATACGCGGTCTCCTCGCCAGAACTCGTCTGCTCCAACGGCCGTGGGTTCTGCGACATACGTGACTAGCCCAGTGCCACTTCAACTTGCTGATCCGGCGGGCTATGTCAGTGTCTTTAATTTTCTCACGTATATCATAGTTTCTGATTTTATCCCTAAGCGAAACCCTGGGCGTAGCTCGCTTCTTTGTCCGTTAAGCTTACAAGTTAAGTAATTGTGAACCGATCGATTAATTTGGTACGGGTGTAAGAACTACTCAAAGAATTTCGCCTTGAAGCATTGCAGAATCGTTGGACGTTGAAGTGTATCTTATATGTGTGTTATTCCTTAGCGAGCGAAGCTGATAGCATTAACTAGTTAAAAAATATAGATTTTAACATGGTATTCCGGGTTATCGGATACAAGTACAAAAAGCGTACGAGCTAGCTTGCATTTGCCTTTTTTAAATAGGTACATTTTTAAAAGGTTATACATATTATTAATATAAACACACTAATAAAGTGTAATAATATGTACATGTTTTTATGTTTGTATTTATGTTAGGTCTTTATAATTTAGTGAAATGTGAAATTGCGAGTTATTGATTGCAGTAAAAAACCGCAGAAGTGGTAACGCAAAGACCGAATGATTTTGTTGTGTATTATGAAAATGTTTCCAAAATCATCCCTTTAAATATGCGGTTAGCCGTGTCGTATAATTTCAATTTTGTATCATTTGTTATACATTGCAAACTGATTATGAACAATGTAAAGTTAACACCTAACCTCAAACACCAATGTATATGAAATTATACGACATGTTAGTGGTACGCTCTCTGCAATAATGATTGTCAATGACAGGAATACCTTTGTTTTCAATAGCATGGTGTTTATTTGTGAGCGTCATCATTCCGTACTGATGGTAGAGACTGACGATTCGAATGATTTTCTCTTGGCCCCTAATCGGATGAAAGGGGTTCAATGAACTCTGAACTTCCAGACTATTAGACATTCTGTCACAATACATATCACTTATTAACCAATTAAACCACAGCAGTTGTACTTTTAATTTAGTTGTGATTACCATTGTTTACTGAAATATTTGATTTGTGATGAGCAAGACCATATTTCTATCCGATAAACTTTGGTTTTATGTAGTACAGGCATAGATTTAATATATGTACAATGAGTACAGGTATCTACCCTTTTTCAAAAGGGTTGTAAGTCATTGTGAGATTTTGTTAAATAACTTGGTAAGTATATGCGTCGTCTTATAAATTATAATTTATTAGTGTGCTTGAAGCTGTAATCCTCACTTTTGTAATCTCAATGAAAACGAATTTTGACGTCAAAAATCTATCTAATCTAGGATTTAGAAGAACAAAAATATAATGGTATCGTAACGGAGTGTTAGTGGCTAATAAGGGATGTGTTTTGGAAAAGAAACGCTTTTACCTTTAGCTCGTGTGCCAGTCTTGCTTCTACCTGGGCAACGCGGGACCTCAAGTCGGCGATGTCACGCATCAGTCTAGCTGCTGCTAGCTTGTTGTCTGCCTGGCAATCGGAAAACACGTTCATTGTTGTGTAAGTCATAAGTTACTAGGTGATAGACTCGAACTGAGTCGTCTAGGTAGGTACCACCGCATACCGCCAGATATCCTCCCGTGCAAAAGAAGTGTTTTGCACTTCTGTGGTCACTGTAGCTAGTAAAATTGCCAGATATAAGAGATCTAACATCTGTTACCTCCAAGTTGTGTCGGATGTCAGGTGCCGTGCGTCATTGATGAAAAGTGTTTTGCACTTCTGTGTTTCGTACTGTAGCTAGTAAAATTACCGGGTATAAGAGATCAAGCATCAGTTACCTGCAAGTTGTCTCGGGTGTCAGGTGCCGTGCGTCATATATAAAGAGAAATAACTGTCTTCTGTCTAGCAGTTTTTGTCTATATCAAAGCCGCTCTGTCATGTTCAGGCGTATCATTTACCACCATGTGATCGCAATGACCGCCCCGTTCATTTATGACATAAAAAAAGATGCTGCATACATAAGAAGACTAAAACGACTTACAACTCTGGACGGGGCGTTCCTCGCAACGTTGCGGCATACAACGTTGGGAAGCTCTGACACGGAGCACGGTGTGAACAGCACGTCTGTTGTACACTCTTGACAACACCCTGTATTGCCTGAGGAGATCATGAAAATTATCAAAAACGTTGGGAATTCACTTGAAGTAAGTTTGAGAAAGATATAATGTTACGGGAATAGACTGGTTCTATCAGAGTGATACCACAACATTACAAAAATAAATATTTGACAAAAAAATACCGACTTCAAACTAAAAAGCTTTAAAATAAATTGAAATCGGTATTTTTTGTTAAAAATTAGTCGGTATTGTTTCTTATTTTACATTACGATTAAAAATATGGAGTTAGCTGCGACCCTGAATAACACATAAATCTCCTCCATTTAGATTCTCTTTGTCGGTTACTTTACTCTTATATTTTTTTTTACTTTATCCTAAAGAGAGCATAGGTCGCTTTCAGACTTGTGAGCCAATCCCGCAGTCAGTTTCCATGTCTTAGCTGCGTATTAGGATGCATTGCTCATAGACTTTCGTCTTTAGTCATTGCGGAAACGTTGACATGATGACTTGGCGTAAATTGGCAATGTCTAATGACGCGATTAACACTGCTGGGTACAGCTAGTTCTGAAAAAAAGAAAATGGATGG
The DNA here is from genome assembly GCA_019425675.1 of Leucinodes orbonalis. NCBI lineage: Eukaryota > Metazoa > Arthropoda > Insecta > Lepidoptera > Crambidae > Leucinodes > Leucinodes orbonalis. The sequence goes on from PQWD01003736.1 coordinate 35,435, forward strand.
TGAACGGCAATGATGTTAAAAAGTATGGATTCGTGATATGCTCAGAAAAAGTGTTCCGAATGCAGTGACAGCACACATACACATATTTCGAATTTCGAACACATTTACCTAAACAAAAGATTACAAACTGTACTCTTTTTGGCGTTCGTTTTTGAGGCACGGATGGCGTATCTACCTTATATATACCAATGACACTACAGCTTACAGAATATTATTGGTGAACGGTTATAAATGACCTGAGCGACAGCGGTCCGTACATGCTTCATGTGTGTGACTCCTCCTCTCCAGATGCCTGTTTAGATGCTCGATGTCTGAGATCAGGGTGTACTTCTCTCTTTCCAGTCTTTGGTTGGATTGCTTCAACGCCTGTAAAGGAATTTAAAATTTATTTACTTGAAATACGTTTCCTACCACTCTGTACTTTACCTCGGATGGATTTTTTGTACTTTGTTCACCTGGGTGATATCACCAAGGAATTGATAAGTCTTTTTTGATCATTCCTTACCTTTCCTAATCACCTAAAACTAAAGATACCGCAAGTAAGGTTGCCTCATATGTTATATTTAGAAACCGATGGAAGAGCATCGCATCAAGTAGTAGTAGTATTGAGCGTCGGTGGATCAATGGTGTAGACTGTTGCCTTCCAACCGGGAGGGCAGGTTCAAATCCCGCCATGAATATAAATGTTTTTTTGAAATTACTGTACGTTATCCGACGCTCTTACGGTGAAGGAAAATGTGTGAAACTGCGCACGCCTGTGAAGAGCTTCAAAGGTTGTGCATAAGTCGACGAATCCACACTGGACCCGCGTGACGACTAAGGCTAATCACCATATACGGGTAGGCTCGTGCCCTCGGTGGGGACTTTTAATGAACTGATGATGAAGAGTTGTAGTAAAAAGCGTACGGAAAGTACCTTTAACTTCTCCTTCTTTTCATGATGGCACTCGTCTATCTACGCTTTAGTTTCTTTCTCAGCTCGTCAGGAGTCCGGAGAGTGTGATCTGTTGGCTTGAGCTCGGCTCTTTGCTGTACGATCTGATTGAGAGGTGAGCAGTTTGATTCCTGGAGAATGGTTACTTTCATTTTGAGTATTAGATCTTTGTGTGCATGAACATATTTGTTTCAATTGGTGTGGTGTTGGGTGGGTGGTGGGTGAGCGTCGGTGGCTCAGTGGTGTGGACTACCGGGAGGGCTGAGGTTCAAATCGACACGTATCATGTATTTTCGAATTTTCGAAAATTATGTACGTTATCCGACGCTCTTACGTGTGAAGGAAAACATCGTGAGGAAACCTTCATGCCGCCTGCGAAGAGATTCGAAGTTGTGTGTGAAGTGTCCAACACGCACTGGCCGCGTGGACGACTAAGGCCTAATCACCCTATAGGGTAGGCTCGTGCCCTCGGTGGACGTCTAATGAGCTGATGATGATGTGTGGGTGTTTCTTTCTAGATNACCTGTAGTAGGTACTAAACAACGGATAACATGCTTATATACATTTTTGTTACAACATTTTGTTGAAACATCCAGACCATTACAAATAGATATGTTCATGCACATGTTCATCAAATGTTTGAATTGCCCGCGGATTGAACCCGGGAACCCTTGGTGTAGCAGCCGACGTCTCGACCATTGCACCAATGGTACGTCAATAAGAATAATTGAACATTGAACATGTCTGTTTATATTTGTCCGGTGTTTCTTTCTAAGTATGTTTATCGGTTGCTGAATGCTCATAATTTGTATTAAGCTTGGCTTAAATTGCTAGTAAAATAACTGGGTACCTCACATCTGTCGGTATCGGTGACGGCAATGATGTAAAAAGTATGGATTCGTGATATGCTCACAAAACAATCGAAAAAAGTGTTCTTAATGCAGTGACAGCACACATACACATATTACGAATTTCGAACACATTTACCTAAACAAAAGAGTACAAACTGTACTCTCTTCGGCGGTTCGTTTTTAAGGCACGGATGGCGTATCTACCTTTCTATATACATAATATCATTAGGTGACGGGCGGATTTTTAAATCAATTAGAAACTTTATTTCAACACTGCATCTGTCATGGCTAGGTATCACTTACCACCAGGTGAGCACACTGACCATCCCTTTCATTTCATGATATAAAAAAACTGGGGCTACATGGCGCTATGTGAATCTCTCTGGATATTAACATTCACTTACTCTGCTCGTTAACCCTGAACCTCTGAGCTGCCGGCTGGAAGCTGCACGAGTCTGGGCTGGGAGCGCCGGAGTCGTGACCTTGAAACTGGGGGACATAGTTCGGTAGACTCTCAGGTGACTCCTGAGGATACAAAGTCACTTTCGGTTCATTTGTTCATGTTACAAAAAATCTGTTAAATTGTAAAATAAAGCGATAATATACCTAATCTTTCAGTGAATTGTGATCCACGTACTGAAGCATATAATCAGTCCCATTTCAGGGCACAGGCCTTCCGTCACTGCATGACCATAAAGATATAAGGCTGTAACCAACTCTCTCTTCCACCTATCCCAGTCCACAGCTTGTCGTAGGTCATCCCTATTCCGTGTGACCCACTACGGTGGCCTAATACGTATTGGTAGGACTTGACAAGCGTCCAAACGAATAATAACAAAAAATAAGTGGTAGATACCGACGGCTTATGCCCTCCGAATAATCTTTCTTTACAGATTATCATGAGCGTCGGTGGCTCAACGGTGTAGACTGTTGCCCTCCTACGGGAAGAGCTGAGGTTCAAACCTCCGCCACGTGCCAATGTGTTTTCGAATTTTTGAAATTATAAGTACGTTATCTGACGCTCTTACGGTGAAGGGAAACCTGCGCGCTCGCCTGCGAAGAGATTCAAAGGTTGTGCGTGAAGTCGTCCAACCCGTACTGGGCCCGCTTGGAGGACTAAGTCCTAATCACCCGCCACGGTAGGCTCGTGTTCCTTGGTGGGGACGTTTAATGAGCTGTTGATGATGACAGATTATCAGTGATTCAGCCTGCACTGTTGAAAAATCAATTTTTTAAATATCTCATATTAGTCGAACGAAACCGCTCTATGAGTCAGCTCTTCTACTTATTTTTTTTTAAATACAGTTACCTTTATTAGGAACGATTTTTTATATATACTTACATCACTAGGTTTGTATTTTGGCATATCTTCTGACGTGAATCTAACGGAGTGTGTGTTTCTATTCAGCTTTCCCTGATTTGAGGTCTTCGATGACATTTTTTTCTATTTATCTACAAAAACAAAAAACAAAGAGAGGGAGTTACTCCTCCTAAGTGGACCGTGATAAAGGAATAGACCGCACAGCATAACAATGGGGGGTTGGGCCGTAACCTAACGCGAACCTATGTAATTAGTGAGTGTGGCAATTACCATCCATATATTAATGCCGGGCTGACAAATTAACGTGCCCTCAGAAGCACAGAATCATTTTTTTTGGACAAACAATCCTGACCAAAAAAAAAATGAAAAATCGCAAAAATATTAGTAAATTCGATCTTAAACCCCCAAATTACCCAGCAATCTGAACTTAACGCTTAGATCACTAGAAGATAAAAGCAATTAGGTATTGAATTGGCTTGGTATTGAAGTATTTGAAGTCGATCGAACTATTACATCGAAGAAGTTATTAATTCTTGATAAAAATCAACACACTGCTGGAAGCTCTTCAAAACAAATATGAGGGTTTTGCTGGCGCTCAACTGGTCCATGGGATGATCGATTCATCATGGATCCATCAAATGATTAAGTAGTTAAATAATATTGATTCTTATTACCTTAACGAGGCCAAAGGATTGCTCCAATTTCCGTTGTTGTCTGAACTTCGGTTACCCCGCTCTGTAGCCGTTTTGCAATAGGTACGGTGGAGTATGACAATCGGTTATGGTAAATCAAACGCTGGTATACAGGCTGATATATTTTTTGTAGAAACAAACAAAGAATTTGTGCTATTAATATTCTGTGTACTTTGATGACTGTGTGGTTCTTGGTCGGAAACTTTTTTCAATATTATAGGTTTGAGAAATACGTTGGTCGTGTTTGCAATTTGAAGCGGTTTTTTTTAATAGATAGTGTTTGAAGATGAAATTTTATAAGTATGGCTAGCTGGTTTCCGAGGAATAACCCACGTTATAAGATATTCTCCAGCAGTAAAACATAAACATAACCTTAAAGCGCGCAGCACATGCGACGTGAGCCGAATGCCGGAAGGTACAACGTTTATTTATTTTCCTCCAATAAAAAGTGTATTTATAAAATAAAAGTAGCCTGTTTGTTACTTATTACATCAGCTTCCTGACAAAAAAGACCCGTCCAAATCGGTCGAGCTATTTCAGAGATTACCCGGAACATACAAACAGACAAACGGACACAATTTCTTTAAATATTTCGTCTTGGTACATACCAAAACGAAACCTTACGATATACATACCAAAGTAATGTAGTAGTACCTACCGCGTGGTGCGCAGCCCACGACGCGTAAGGTTCGCACTACGTTTTACTGCGGGGAAATATCTTATACCGCGGGGAACAGCTAATCTGTTATAAAAACATCCTGTACACTCGCTAACCAGCCCGTGCCGGTACGGGCGCGCGTGTGTCGTAACAAATGGAAACGTAGACGGCCATTTTGCCAATGATCTGCCATTTTGGATCGCTGCATGCAATAGTAGCAAAGAACTCTTTACATTCCATAATATTTTACTGCACGATAGTGATTTGGCCATAATCCAACAAAACTTTGCGGGCACTTTGAAACAGTACATATAAAAAATTGGCCAAACGCGATCGGACTCGCACGTGGGGAACCCTCCACGCAGCAGCAGTAAGTAACATAAAATAAAATATTTTTTATTTACTTAGGCACCTACTTAAGCTTTAATATGGAAAATAGTAATTTCATCGTTTATGACATATAGGAAAAAAACTACACATCAGAAATCGTTCAAACTAAATTTCGTTGTTAGATTTTATGGTCATGTATATTATATATTTTTTTCGATTTATTGACCCATGGTTTAGAAATTAGAGGGGGGGACACACA
>PQWD01003737.1:0-34594 GCA_019425675.1 Leucinodes orbonalis
TTGAACCTTGTTTACATTTTTATAATATGTTCTAATAGAGTCCTCAAAAGGGTTTAGTGTGAACTTTGTCAATGTTATTGAAACGATCAATCAAATGGAGTCTCAAGAACAAATGGGTCCGTGCGTCATACATTTGATTGACGTAATCCTTAAGCCTGTATGTGTAATAGTTGTAATACGAAGTAGTAACAACGTAGATGTGGTGTTATAGTGTAGTCACATACATTAATTTTCTTGTAATTGAATTATCGAAATTGTTATACAGATGAATACTAAAAATGCACTTTTTATCAGTTCATCATATCAACTCTGGAGATTTAGAGAAAATAAGTAAGTTACTGTCTCGAAGTTTTTAATTAAGAAACTACTACCGTATGGTATCCAGAATAACATAACGAGCCCTTCTAAGCATGGATAATTTTTTTTTCGGTTGGGTTTGGAAAATAACGTTATTTTCATGAAGAATTGACCCCACCCCATGAGGTAAGAAACCTAGTTTTATAGATCAAGCAACGATCGTAACATAACAGTTAAACTACCAGTCCATTTATTCTGGCTATGTAGGTACTATACTTCAAGTGCTATGAGTACTCGTAATTTTCGTACTTTGGCAACTAAGTAGTCACAAGTATTATTTAAGGCTTGACGTTACTTTCCTGTTATTTTTATTTATTATAACTATTTTTTTATTCTGTCTACCCTAACCAACATCTTTGACATTTCGCAAATGCACGAAAAACTTCCAAACGAATTCTTCTTAAACAGCCTATCCACGAAACTGGGAATACTAGGGTCGAAATTCAATTTTAATATCGCAATGCATGTTGCAGTAAAAGATTGAATTTTCATACGTTAGGCCGCGCGTCGGGCATTGAGACTCGGCCGAGCGTGTTCTCGCGAGGGATACGGATTGTAAGTTATAGAACTGAAGTTCGGGTGAAACATTTCTAAGAGCATTCATTTTGGTATCGGTTGGATATATATTAGGGGATTTTTTTTATTTGTTAAAAGAATACTTAATGAAGGACATAATTAACATTTTCAGTACTAGTAAAACGAGGAATCCAGGAAAACATCAAACTGAGTTTTTTAAATTTTCATGCCTGCAATTAAGGCACTTGTTAGGTGCTTTTAAAACAAGCATCAAAGTTAAAATATATAAAAGAAGTTCTTAGAGAATTACCATTAGTTTATCGCTTAAAAAGCCCCTCCATTTATTAAATGTTTTTGGATACTTGTCCGTAAACTTGAACGTAAATTTGATTGCGTTCACGTTAAAACAATATTTGCTTATCCTATAGGTATAAGAATAAAGGGATGTTTGCGTTATTTTAACAGATAAATATGAAACTATAGCTTTACGCGCCTACTGGTCGGCTTGGAGTATTATATCGTTATCGGCCTATCAGACGAGAGGTCATGCTTTTGATCTCTCGCCTTTACGAGTTCTATAGAGCTGTCTGAAGCTGAGAGAATCACGCAGAATACTTATATGAGTACATGCCTAGGAAAGTATATAAGTAGTACATACATACTCGTAATTTTAAATAAGTGATCTTAAATCTGATGTTAAGATTTTATTACTAAATAGATGAAGGTCGTTTCTTAAAGATGTTATATAATTGACGACAATAAAAGCCTAATTAAAAAACTTTTTAATAATGATACATTGTAACAAAATATCAAAGTCAAAGTCAAAAACATTTATTTCAAATTAGGCTTACAAAAAGCACTTCTGAACGTCAAAAAATATACAAAAATATAAAAAAAGGTCAAAATACTAAACTAAAAATATGAGTTTTGATGCTTTGAAAAAAAGCGCTTCAGTGGTTTGGCCTGAGAAAGAAGCACTCAAGAAAACTCAACAGTGCAGCCTTTCAAAAACAATTCCTTAATGTAACAATAATACAAACACTGAAATAGCTGAGCAGTTTAAGACCACGGATTTTTATCACATAATATTCGTCAATAGTGTAGTACCCTTTTTTAGAAAGGTGTTGTTTGATTCTAACTTTAAACATATCAAAGGGCAACTCTACAATATTTTGCGGTACCTTATTGAAAAACTTTATACATCTTCCTATAAAAGATTTACCTATTTTATGTAGTCTCAAGTCCGGAACAGCAAGTTTGTTTTATTCCTAGTATTAAAATTGTGTGAATCACAATTTTTCTTAAAGGTTATAGTATTTACGAACATAAATTAAATTTTCATAAATATATTGCGATGCTACAGTCATTATATTTATTTCTTTAAAAGTTCCTTAAGAGAGTTCTTTTTTGTAGCACAAATATTGTATTAATGTCGGCAGCCGAGCCCCACAACAGTAGACCATACGACATGACACTATGAAAATAACTAAAGTAAACCAATCTTGCCGTTTCTATATCTGTCAAGAGTCTTATCTTTCTAACAGCATAAGCTGCCGAGCTAAGTCTACCAGCCAGGATTCAATGTGACCCCCATTGCAGCTTTGAATCTAAAGTTATGCCTAGAAAGGCAGTGGAGTCCACTAGCTCCACTTGATCATTATTTAGTTATATTGGTCTCGACCTGCCTTACATTGGGCATAGTGAATTTTATACATTTAGTTTTTTTAGCATTAAGTAAAAGATTGTTAGCAGTAAACCAATCCATAACTTGGGACAGAGCTCTATTTACATCGTCAAAAGTCTCCTTACGTCTGTTCACATTAAAAATCAATGACGTATCATCAGCAAATAGAACTATATCCGAAAGGCTTTTACAATAGTAAGGGAGGTCATTTATATATATTAGAAATAAGAGAGGCCTAAAATTGAACCCTGGGGTACTCCCATGCGCAAAAGAGCGCCTTGCGAAATTATGCCATTAATACAACTTTCTGAACTCTTTCGATAGTAAGATTCTATAAGACTAATGAGCAGTCTGATACACCGTAATATCTCAACTTTAATAAAAGTGTTTCATGGTCGACGCAGTCAAAAGCTTTAGACAAGTCGCAAAAAACTCCAATTGCATCTTGCTTATCCTCCCAGGCATCAAAAATATGCTTAATTAGTGCAATCCCTGCGTCAGTAGTATTTTTATTTTTGGTGAAGCCAAACTGTTTTCATGTATAATTTATTACGTTAAAATGTGAAAGCAACTGATTAAGTAATATTTTTCGAAAATATTTACTTAATGTAGGTAAAATAGATATAGCCTAAAGTTAGATGGATCACTTTATCACCGGATTTAAATAAAGGTATTAATTTACTGTATTCATTAAATTTGGACGAGACCTTTATCTATACAAGTATTAAATACCAATGCTAGATGGGTGCTATGTTATCGATAATTACTCTTATTATATGAGTAGAATACCCCATAAATCTTCTGTTTTTTTAATATTTAATTCCTTAAAAGTTTTAACAATTACCTCAGAGTTATGTGCTTAAAGCTAAATTATTTGTTGCATTTACAGACACTAGACGTTAGAAGAGAACCAGCAATAGAAGAACTAGAATTTAAATTACTGGTTGTTTTAATTGGAATTTGGTAAAATAATTTTCAAAGGCACTAGCAACTTCGGGATCCGTGCTAAAAATACTATTAGTATTTTTTATTATGTAGGATTTATTCTTGCCTATGTGTGTTTGTTACCAAGTAAATTGTCTCCGTGCTTGTCATCAATCAGTTAGTCAGCTTCTAGAAATCTAATATTTATAGTCTTATATATATTTTGTTTCAGGAGATCAAGGCTCAAATTGCCTCGGGATGATATATATAATTAATTATTTTTTCAAGAAATTTCTAGAGACTTGACCAGAGCCCTAATCTGGTTGTGGCCAGATACGAGTTTAAGTGATCCTACCTGTGTTATCCACCGAATGGTTCTGGCGGCCTGTGTGACGTGTGCGTCATACTTCAAGTTCCTACTATAAGTGTGCTTTTAGCAGTGAAATATGGCTGATGGTACGGATAGTAACAAAGCCAAGCTCCAAATATAGGACATTGATTTTAATGTTTTGGCATATAAACCTGTGTGATGTACATATGTTATTTAAGATAGTTTCGACACTAAAGTAATCAATGATCGGGGCGACTAGTTGCCCCACCCGATTGATTGGCTGCCTACCAGTGTTTAAGCCGAAATTGGCTTAAGTAAATTCCTTTAATAGTATTTTTTTAACAGTGCCGAATATACCCTACCTGTATAAGAATACCCTGTAATTTCCTACAATTTCTATATCCGGAACACAGAAATGTTAACTCACATTTTACGGACACAAACGTTTTTCTATTTATTCTACATAATTAGTCCCGTAATCGTGGGTCGTTAAGTTATGCTTGCAACGAAAAAGAAACTGCAAAATATTTATCAATTAGCCTTAAATATGGTTAAAGTTGTGATAACACGGAATAATGTAGTCGTTCAGGCCATTTCAGACTCAGTATAGCTAACCAACAATACGAAATGCCGCGCTGTAAAGTCTTAACATGCCGAAGTGCATATTAACAGATCTCAATGTGGCCTTCCATAAATCTGTAGTGGTCGCATGCGTCGGCGCTCGGCGCACCAGCTACAGCGGCAAGGCCGTCGCGATGTCAAGTTCGCACGTACACGTCCCGGCGCTACTGTAACAATAATGCTCAGCCCCATTGTTTGGGTCCGTGGCACATTACGCTTTTGTCTCTGCCCTCTCCCGTCCCTCACAATGCGGCCAGAAACAAGTGAGCCTTTATTTCGCCTCTTTGTCTCTGAGTATCGCTGCTTATTGTCTTCATTCGATTGTTCGGAGCTCTTCAGGGCACATTGTTGTGGACCGAGTCGTTAGGCTAGCTTGCGGATGTTCTATGCCCTAAGTGTCGTTTCGATTTCAATACGGTATGTGTGAGTTGGAGGAGCTGTCTTGAGATAAATGATTGATAAATTGAGAGGACATTGTAATTAATGGTTTAACTTAAAGGATTATTTAAACAAACAGTAAAACATACATATATTATATAGAACTCATTTAATTGATGAATTTAATTTTTAAATTAAACTTTAAGTTTGAAAAGTTTCTATTTCTGCTACTAATTGTAAAATAATAATTGTTAACGTTAACAAAGTTATTCAGCGATTGAAAACTATGGTCATAGTAATCATAAAACACGTTTTGGTATAATCAGTGTGACGATGTATTTAATATTTAAGAATCCATTTTTGCTTTTCCTTTATAGATGTAAAATTTATAGAGAGATAAAAGTAGAGTCGCCTAGAGATACACAAAGAATGTACCACTTTTAGAATCTGGTATCGGACCCTATGTATGTTTAAGGCACATTATGAACAGAAATTATTTAAATTTTGCATTCATTGGAAACCTAAATATAAAGTCCGAAGTACAAGCTCATTTTAGGAAAAGAAGCTTAAGTTTGAGTGAAGAGCCTAACTAGCTTTAACACAGTAGGTAATTTATTAAACGTTTTTGAAATATTGAACATACTTGAATTGATTGGCGCCTGAAAAAGTCGATTTACCTAGTAAAAGTAAAAGTTTTTTCTATAACCAAACAAAATTTAATTGACTTGGTTGGATTTTGATAAGAAATAATATTGATTGAATTTCTTTTAATACGTTTCCAAAAGCTTCTCTGCAATAAATTCTATTCTTTAGGGGTTTGGAATCGTTAGCTTTGAACTTAGGCATACTGATGTTACTTTAGATTGTAATACTCACAACATTAACATTAGAATAGTTTGTTAAATATCATCATCAGCTCATTAAACGTCCCCACCGAGGGGCACGAGCCTACCCGTAAAGGGTGATTAGGCCTTAGTCGTCCACGCGGGCCCAGTGCGGATTGGACGACTTCACACACAACCTACGAATCTCTTCGCAGGCGTGCATGAAGGATCCTCACGATGTTTTCTTCACCGTAAGAGCGTCGGATAACGTACATATATTTTTCGAAAATTCGAAAATACATTGGTACGTGTCGGAATTGAACCTCAGCCCTCCCGGTAGGAGGCGACAGTCCACACCACTGAGCCACCGATGCTCTAAATCTTGACGCTCTGTTAAATATGCTGTTTGTTAACTACATATATCCGCAAAATAACGAGTATTGCTTTCATACACGTAAGTACACAATTATACCGAATACATTTTGCGATATATCTAAGTAAGTAGTAAGAATATTTGCTAAACCTTTTCGTCGGCCCCTCATTCCCGCCATTGATACCAACACCCCGTCGATCGTCATTTCACAAAATTAGTCCGCGCCTCGCACTAAGACGAGCATCGATACGGGCCGTCTTTATCTGCGAATGATACAGGCAACACAGCATCTCTTCTAGTTAGCATTGTTCGCGAGCCCATTGTGCTCGCCGCTTTGTTAAGGCACGCCCCGTTTTTTACTTTTCGCTTTCGAAGCGATGCGACGCCTGAAACCCGCCTACAAGGGTTGCCTTGTACAGTATTACTTAATGAGTTGATGCTTGTTTGGTGTTATCGGAGGTATTATAAAGTATGTATGGATATGTTTTAGTTAACGTAGAAGGCGATTAGATTTGAATATTATTTGCAGGGGAAGAGGCAGCAACGTTAACCTTTAATCCTTTTTTCAATGTACCACTTAATCAGTAATCGCCATCTAGCCCCAAATTAGGCAAGGTGCTTGTTTTATGGGAACTAGACAACAAATTTGAGGCTGCCAACATACTTATACACATTTTTGTAAACACATACACGGGGATTCAAAACCTAGGTAATAACTTAATAGCAGACTTTGTTTTCGGAATGATATATCGCTGTTAGTCTTGGATGTCCCTCAAAGTTTCACTGTAAAAGTGGCAACCGCAGATGGCTCTTAGCCCAAAGATACCCGACCTATCAACAATTTGACTGTATGGGTCGTCAGAATATATATAAATATTGTACATATATAAGATAAGTTTTTGAAAGGCGTGAAAACAAAACATGGCCCCGGCGCTGAACACCAAAGCGTCGAGTCCAGTCTCCCGCTACACAATCCGTGTCCCTACCCGCGCCATTTATATTTCCCGCATTTTCCATACACAATATGGCGCGACTTTGTGAGACTCCTCACGGCTCCAAATGCTCCATTGACGAGCGCCGAGCAAACTCGCTATAGCGAATTAACACTATTCATGGGAAGTTTTGAAAGGACTACTCATACAATTTGGTCGCATTCATAAAGATTCACTCCTTAGCCAGCTCTTTGAATAGCTTTATGTTTATATTTTAGTTTGAAAACTCGCTCGCGTCAGATGTTTTTGTGAAAAGCGTCTTATTGTATTTTTTTTCTGAAACGGTTTCTTGATTTGTTATTTCTTCATGTGATAAGTATAATGGTGTAAAAAGTAAACATTCGTGATATGCTCACAAAACAATCGAAAAAAGTGTTTCGAATGCAGCGACAGCACACATATACATATTTCGAATGAGCGTACATTAGCGCGCTAATTCTAAATCTATGGTATTTACCTCAAACATTAATCTAGAGCAGCCACGTATTTTCTTAAGCGGTTCATTTTTGAGGCACGGATTGTGTATCTACCTTTATATATTATATAGAATATCGTTGGATCAATACAGTGGCAAAGGCTTAAATTTGCGTAATTTTATTAAATAAAAATTTATTATTATTTATTTCATTATTTTTATTTTAGTCAAGTAATGTTCAAAAGTTACAAATGATACTTGAGTCTGATGAAATGTTTCAATAAGTATTTTTTTATTACAATTGCCTTTGCTTGCTTATATCTCGCATTAATTTGATGTGTCAAACGAAATATGTTTTCTTTTGCTTTTCATGGGCGTTTTGTTCGAAACGCCCGAATAATTCCTGCTTAGGTATGATTTTAATAATATTTTATTATCGTGAGAAAGTTAATTTTTATTATATGTGCTAGATTACAATCATATTTTATGCGATATTTTCTGGAGTTAACAAATTGTAAAAAGGAGGACTTTTCATAAAAAAAAGTTATTTAAATGGCTATTGTAAGAAAAAAAAACACTCGTAAATAAACACCAATATTGCTTTAAATTTGTTTATATTTATTAAGTACGTAGTATATGGAACATTAATAAATATTTATAAGTTACCTTTAACCTACGTCAAATATTTTAAGTTCAAACAAAGCCTGGCACAAAACAATTACAGACTTTATTTACAAGTAAATTACGGCGCCATTAGCTCACCCTCGAGTAGACGCGGGAACAATTAACCCGCGACAATAGTGCGCGTATTGTGCAGCTATCGCTCCTGTAGCAGTTGTTCCTGGAACGCGGTAGGTGCGGAACAAGCCGCTACGATTGTTACCAGGTGAATATACTAGGTGATAGATTAGGTACTGAGTCGTCTAGATAGGTAACATCGAGTGCCAGATATTGTCCCTTGAAATACGAGTGGTTTCCACTTGTGTGTTACGACATATGGGCACTGTAGCTAGTGTAATTACCGGGAAAGAGACCTAACGATTGTCGTCTCGTGTGACGTGCGTAAGACAGTGTTGACGGAAAACAATGACTAGCTACTGTTATGGTCAGGCGTATCACTTACCACCAAATGACGTGGAATATCTTGCTAGGATGATGAAAAGGGGTTTTTTGTCATAAGGTAAACGAGCGGTCAGTTCACTCACCTGGTGGTAAGTGATTAAGAACAGTAGACACCTGTTATTATTTTCCGCCAACACTGCCCGTGATCTGAGATGAATGGCGTAGGCGGCAGATGTTAGGTCGCATAAACCCGGTAATTTTCATTGCACTTCCATCATGTAGGTGTAGGATGTTAGCCGTGTGTAATGAAGGTTACAATATATTACAACTATCACTATCTCTAATCTATCCTTATGAGGCAGGTTAGGCATATAAATGCCAATTGCAGAGAACGCGAAGGTGCACCTTACCTTTTATCTTTCTTCTAGATTCTGCTATCCTCAAACCATCCACCAAGCTTTAGGATAGTGGCTAAAATTAGGCTATACACATAAACTTCCCTTAGTCTACGTCCTATTCAGAAAATACTCTAATGGACACCAAAATTATTCAACTCGAGTGTAAACAATTTGCCCACATTGTGTGGGACACTCGCTATTCATGTTCGTCAAATCATTATCACCACGATGCCTTTCAAGCATCTTTCAGACCTTTGAATGGTGTTAATTTACCGCTGAAACGACAACTCCCGAGTGAGGTACCTCAATAGCGTCGACATCACAAACTGGAAATTGTATATGGAAAATGTGCAAAACGTAAATAGACGTAAATAGGGCCGTAGGTACAAAAACCAACTCGAAGGATGGTGATTTTGTAAAGGTTTCAGTTCGTTTCAATAGGCCACTGTTTAACATTGCTCATTGGCGATATTTCTGTTCCCTTTGAAAATTTACGAGACTCCGCACAAATAGCACTCTACAGTGAAAGGGCAAAGGGAACTTTTACAACATCTTCACTTGAGAAGAAACTCGGTTTTGTTCTTTACCCGCTTTAAAAGAAGTCGTACTTTAAAAGAAGTTTTGAAATAAAAAGCGGACTGAAAGGAACCCACGGGCTCAGGAGTGTCAAAGATAGATATTTCTATGGATTTATTGCATAATTCTGTTGAATAGATATTTTATGATGGCAATTTGTTACCGTATTCATGGTTCTTGTTAATAGATAAACGGAAAAATAATATTGTTTTGAATATAATTTTTTAAATAAAAGACATGTAAATAAAACAAATAGGCTACAGGACGCAGGTTTTAATTATTAAGAGTGTGCGTGTGTAGGTATTTATCTAAAATATTTTCCTTTTGAAAACTTCAAATCATCCCAGTTCCCCCAGCAATGGTTCCCAGTGTATTACGTTTTATAGGCTGCAAATACTCGGTTTCGGATTCAAAATAAACACTGAACATACAATAAAAAGCTATCAGTGTCATTGCAGATGTCACCAATGCCTTTATGATGTCAAAATACTAGCAGTTCACGGTTCACGCACATAATAATATCTAAAAATTATATATTATATATCAATAATGGGATAATGAGAAACACATGGAAAGTCAAGAAAGGTTTGAAATAGGTAAATTTGCTGTGTCATTAATATGATAAATATATATAAAATAACACTATCAAATATAAGACAAATAGTCTCAAAGGATGAAAATGGATTATAGTTCTTTTGAATGAATGCAATCATAATGGTATTCAGTTTAAAGAAACCTAGAGAAGACCCCAGTGTGGTTGTGGCCCGCAATACGTTGAAATTAAGAAATTCGACATCAAGTGCTTTCTGAAAATTGGAATCTTTGTTTTGATTGTTTCAATACAGGTTACAGCCTTTATCGCCTACCTCGTCTTACGGGGTTCATGAAAGCTATATCCAGACACCATGGTTTTTCTATTGTGTCTGGACTCCCGGTGTTCAATGGGTAAAATGCGTTGTTAAATATATTTTATTTCTGTTTGTAATGGTCTTGGTTTGTCTATGATTATACGAGTATCAATTATATGTATGAAATTACAAAAATGTGTATAAGCATGTTTATCAATTGTTTAGTACCTTATAACTACTGGCGTTGTGTGAATGTCAATGGATTAATATTTATCTCTTTATGCAAATGTAGAGTTCTTCTTTTCTTAGTATGGACGTTCTCCGTCTTTTATTAAGAGAGTGCCACTTTTCGTCGGAGCGTGTACCACCAGATTACTCCAGCCAGCCCAGCGCCACCAAGAAATCTGCCAGATTTTGACATTATAACAAAATAACGTGATTTAAATATTTTTAAAATGAATTATGAGTTGGGTCGGAAAATATGTATACCGATGGCACTGCGTATTACGATTTTTTACGATATAGATATATTCATATTATACTATTTATTGCTCATGTTGGTTTTCAATGGTTTTAATAATATTAGTATCTACAGGCTCCTCAAAATGACCCTGGCAGAGCATTACAATATTGTTATTCTAAACTACTACTGCAGTTTCAGAGCACCGTATACGATTAACGTAAATGTATTAAAATTAAGTATACTTACATTTCCTTTTGAGTAAGCTAAAACACAGAGTGTTGTTAGCTCATTGGTGTGGAGTGTGGCCTTCCGATCTGGAGGGTGCAGGATTTTGATAGTACGTGGCTGGATTTGTCTCGCCATGTACTTACTTTAGGTATAATGTAAATAAAGTATAAATCAACCCGAATATTTACGCTACATTACGTAGCTTACATCGAAATTCATGTCAAATATCGTTATGATTGGACATTGAATTAACGTTTTTGTATAAAAGGCAGTATGTGTCGCCTAGGTTGTCACATAAACTTACTTCACGCTTAAAACTAATATGCCACAGTAATTTAGGTTCTAGATAAAGATTTGACACACAATTTGTTAGGGAAACTGAATACATAATTATGAGAAATAATATTATCACAGCACAATTAAATTAATCTGCCACATTTGGCAGATTCATAATTCGTAGCTAATAGCAATTTAGTTTACCTTTAGGAAAATGCATGTGTTTTTTTGTCATAGAACGAGGCGGTCAGTTCGCTCACCTGGTAATAAGATACGCCTGACCATCGCAGATGCTGTGTTGAAAATTAATAATTGAATGTAGTCATTACTTTCAACACTGCCCTTCGCACGTCACCCGAGACGACGGATATAAGGTCTCTTATACCCGGTAATTTTACAATTATGTTTTCAATATGAATTAAACATATCAATTTAACCTGTCCTACGTATTTATTATTTATTACACGAGTCCTGACTCATCGTCACACCAGATTGTGACACAATCTAACAAACAAGATTTTTTGTCTTTTTGTACCACTTCTGGTATTTCTACAACCTTTGTATGTGGTGACTAGTGCGGTGCCAAATTATGTGTGAAACTCCACCTATGTGAATTATTCATCATTATTGCTTATCGTTTTCTCGAGTTCTATGCAAGATCAGCACTGGTTTAAACAAACTGTCTACAAGTCAAAACAGGTAGCCCTAGGACCAGCATCGTATGTCAGCGCGACCCATGAATGTCATAGGGTTGAAAGGAAGCTTCTGGAATCACCCGCCCTCTGCTCCTCCAATTTTCTTCCTATTCATACGTCGGCTGGTTCTGCCCTAGCCATTATCTTAGTTGTATCTTATTTATAATACTAGTAAGATTTGAAGAATTTTTGTCAATTTTGACTTTTTAATACCACCCTCATAACGGCCTAATAACGGCCTTAGTCGTCCACGCGGGCACAGTGCGGATTGGCCGACTTCACGTACAACCTTTAAGTCTCGCGAAGAGATGCGCAGGTTTCCTCACGATGTTTTCCTTCACCGTAAGAGTGTCGGATAAACGTACATATAATTTCGATAATTCGAAATCACAATTTAAATCCATTTAATACCCCTAATCAGAAAAAAATATGAATCTAACAATCTTTTCCAAATTATCTTGTTTATTTCCTGAGATAGGCATTGTAAAAGTCCAATAACGGTATTTTAGCACTGCATAATTATGTTAGACCGTCGATGGCTTAATGGACTGTTGCACTCCTAACGGGAGGGCTTAGGTTCAAATCCCGCATTTTCGAACTGACTACTGCTGTTGGCCGCAGATGCCCTTTACTGCTTCACCGGGCAATTGGCGAGCGCAGATGGCTTCAGCCTTAAATATTTACACAACGAGCCTAAGGGCGTCCCCAAACGGGACTCGAACCTCGGCTTAGGGCGTTGCGGGGGGGCGCTTGGTAGCCTGACATATGTTTGGGGAGAAAAGCGGCCCGGCACACGCCGGTTACGCGAATAGGCACTGTGCGAACCTACAGGGACACGCGACGATGGCCCCCGCCGGCGGGGATGGAATCTCGGTTGTCGATTTGTGAGGTCGTCAAGTTGAATGTTAGTTTCTACTATTCAACCTATCGCAGTCCACTGCTGGACATAGGTCTCCCCCATTTTGCGCCAGATATCCCGGTCCTCCGCTTTTCTCATCCAGCCTCCACCTGCGACCTTTCGCAAGTCGTCGATCCATCGGGCCGGAGGGCGTCCTACGAATGTTAGTTTATTAAATGATTAAACTAACATTCAACTATCAAGCAAAGCTTAATGCTTATTGCTTTAAGAGTGCGAAATATGCGATTTTTTTACAGAATTCTTAAATAAATCTTCGTCGATGTCAAACAATAGACTAAGGATTGTCTTTATATTACCAAAGAAACAGCGTAGACTAAATTCGTAATTTCTTTGATTCTCGTCCATTGTAACGGATGATAAAAGCGTCAGTTTTCAGTAACGTACAATGAATAGGTATACCCATTATGGTGGCATGGGAGAGGTTTTATGAAACAAAAACATCATTCACACGGTTATTACGCCCAATAAAAACAATTCAGGCTATGTTCCATTATGATTCAGAACAATGTAGTTGCTAAAAATATATTTGGTCCCAATACTAGACGTTGGTTGCCTTACAATTTTTGAGCACAAAATTAGTGTTAGGAATTTGGATGCTGTAAACATTTCAAATATATTCTTAGGCGACGATAGACGAAAAAGGTTCCAAAATTGTATATATGCAATGGCATGAATTATAATGGTATAAACTGAGTCAATAATTCAGTAAAATATTTCTAGAACCTGGCCATTGTTAAAGCGATATCTGATGCTACCTTCAAGTTTCGGATAAAGCCTGCATGCTGGACACAGGAGTCACGAAAGTACGAAGCGATTATCTAAGAGCGCAAACACCAAGTTAAGAGGCATGCCATTGATAAGTTTCTAAAAACATTAACATCGATAGCATAAAATAAAATATATTTTTGTTTGTTTATTACAATTTTAAAGTGATCTGACCAAGTGGTAAGTACCACTACGAGTAAATCGCGAAGGGTTTCCTAGAGCCATCTAGTGAGCAATACATGAAGGAGAAATCTTACACTATTTTACCCGCCGGGAGTGTTTCGTCGTTGATGAAAAATACGCTAGATGGCGCTTAACATATAGAAAGGAGTATTTCGAGGAAAGCGTAGTAGAGGGCGCTACTTAATGTACATAGTTTCCATTTTCTACATCTATATAAAATAAAAGGTTATTTATGGTACAAAACACCTATATAAATAGAAGAGGTGCCTATTTTTACTAAGATAAAAAAGTGCCTACTATTTCTGGTCTACTTTGGTAAGGGTTTTTTTTCTTAACAGCAGTAGCTGTTGTTCATTGGTCAAGCAGAAGTGCTAGGGTGCATCGTCGGAGTTATATTTTGATGGTTATTGCACTATATTTTCAATGCAAGAAGTAACATTATACGTAGGTTAATGGCATTACAACTGATGACGCAAGTGCCCGATAAGTATAAACATGTTACAATAAGAGAAGCTAATTATTAGGTAAACAAATAAAGCTCGTTATCGACTGATAGTGATATTCGTATGATCTAAACTAAGACGAGTTATTCTGTTTCTGGCATGATGCCCGAAATAATGTTTACGCCAAGAAACGTGACCAAATCAATTATATGGATATGTATACTTATCTAGACATAGGATACAAAATCCAAAAATTGTGTATTATTTTTACTTTACTACATTGTACTAGAACTGTTACTTGTAATCGACGATAATATTGTCTGGTCCTTAAGACAAAGTGACATGAACATTTTTATAAATATGTAGATAGGTCTAGGTAATGGTTTCGGTATTTGGAAAGAAACAACTTTTACATATAAAAATATTTTATTAAAAACATTTTGGTAACATTTAATAAGAACACTTAGGTAAAAATAAATCGACCTCAAAATCATTTAAAAAGAACAGCCTGGACTGGAAGTTCACGGAGGAAGCCGGAACAGCAAAAAACTAAAATAAATTAAAACAATGATAACACTCTAGGCAGAGAAATGTCTAATTGACAACCAGAATTAAGGCATCGCAAGAATAATTATTTAAGTACGATAAAATACCTACGGCTATTATTATAATTACAACAAATAAACGCCTAGTGTGTATCGTTCAGTTGTGTACGAGCGGGCGGCGCGGCCCTGTAGTCTGTTGGCAGGGAACTTACATCGAGTATTATTGCCACTAACGTTATTTCACTTAAAACTCACGACACATTTGCTTGCCACTACGCCGTAATTATACACTACTAAATACTAAAACATTCCAATTAGGTATACGAAGCTATGTTAAAATTTTACCTAACTAATAATAATATTAAACATCTTCGGCTAATTTTGATACTAGAATGATATAACATCATCTCATATTGTACTCTTAATATTACGCTGGACTAAATTATAAGTGAGGTTTTAATACATAATATTGCAAGCATTACTGAGATTGTGCACTTTACGTGTTTTCTTAAACGTAACAATTGAAAACTCATGTGTTAACAAAGGAAGATTGCTTATTATATTGAAGATGACAAGTGTGGAGCCGGCCTAGTCAGGCCTTTACATTCAGTACTATAAAGGAACAGTCATTAGATTAAATTACGAGCATTGGCACTTTCAATATTAAACCTTAATTACACTCTCGAAATAGCACTGCATATCAATAACCAACTTAAAAACTAAATTCAGATCAGTCATTTATGATATCACATCAAAATAAACAGGGAAATACAGAATATGTGATTATCGATTGGATATATTATATCATATATATTATATTCTTTTCAAAAGAGGTATTAATTTTCTTAAGGGTTACTAAAAATATTGAGCTCTGCGCCGCGTGCGACGCACTATATCACCATAATACGAGAACAACATTGAACCAATAAGTTTGGTACTTGGGAGTTCATCTCCGAGTTAATCTATTTCGCTAAACCTACATAATGCTTATCAGATATACGTAATACACGCTGGGCGCGAGCGCAGCCGGCGAGCCGACTTGCGCCTTGCCTAGGCAAAAACCCTTCCCTATACAATTTTTCATTACAAAAATACTGTCATTTGACTACAGTTCAATGAGAAAAACAATATTTATCATATGAATGAACAATAGATGTAATACAACATATAATATAAGTATAATATCGTGTATATGATTTGACTAAAATAAAATAAAATGCATAAAATTGAAATGATTAAAACATTGTAAATCACTTGAAGACACTTAGTAATGGAAGGTACTAAATTGATATTTTAGATAATTTTGTTAAATAAATAGCACAACAACCAAAATATTTGGCAATGTGTTATAAATAATCATTAACAACTACTACCCTTGGCTGCTAACTTAAACACGAAATTGGAATGCAAATATTGCATCGCACCTCGGCCACTCTGCGGCGAGAGCTTGGCCGGGCGAGGGCCATCGGGATCACGAACTAACTTAGGACACGCTCACAACATCTACTCTATACCTGTGCGTATCGCTCCGAATACTTTCTTTTGAACTACATTCGATTGAAGCTTGTAATTAAAACTAAAAATAATAATAATAATGAATGCAACATTTGATTTTATAAATTAACCAATAACAACCACTTTGTGAGTACGTGTGACTGAGGATATAGCACACTAGGCAACAGAAGACACATTTTAACTACTAATATTCTTATTCGTGCAGTTATATTCGGATGTGCCTTCAAGAGGGCATTATTAATTGTGTATTATTATTAGCTGCATTCTGAGATCCATGCTATATGTTCAGTCATGATGACCCACTGAATCTTAAATACATAAATATATTTTGTATATTATGTTTACGATTAATGTTCATAGCCCAGTAAATTGATTACAGACAAAATAGATAAGCGTGTAGTAATGACTTGAAACAAAGCAGCTGATACAATGCATAACATTTTTTGATAATGACAAACTGCTTTTTATGTAAATATTGTAAAAAAAACAAAATAAACTCTGCATGGATGTTGGTCCCTTCCAAAATATGCCAAGCCTTAGTGAATTCCATATTAATATAATAAACTAAAATTTCGAATCTAACTGTATTGTCACATATCAACATTTTTTTTATATAAAAATAACTTTGTGAAGAATATGTCAACATTATTGTGTACAAATACTCCAGTTCCAATTTAAAGCTGATCACAACATAGCAGAACTAAAGTTGCATAAAAGGACAGTATTAATAATTATTCATTATAGTTAGTATGTTATACATTACTTACATGTTACCAAAGAGACTCACACTATTAAATATTTTGACTAAATTTAAGAGACCACAAATATTACATTTTATATATGCACATACATAGAGATATTGCCAGTCTGTTAATGACACTTACTATAATTTCACTAGAAGCCCAGCATCTGGGCATATCAATGACTCAAACGTTTTAAAACTGTCTGTAACAACTACTAATACCTTAGAATATCTAATCACTGCATTAAATTTGTGATGATATGCACTGATAACCCACATTGACTATGTTAGAATGGGCTCGTCATATAATATTAAATGAGTTGTTCAAAAGCTATTCACATCAGTACATAGGAAGTTGATTTTGGGTACTGTGTTAAGATCCTTTATCCGCTAAACAATATGTCATCATCACTATTATTATGTATGCTCGGACGGTACATCCAACAATCATAATTACACCTTAAAATTAACCTATAGCTTGGCTTTAAATTCGTGCCTATCTCGTCAAAATCGTAAATTTAAATAACATCCGAGAAGCAGCCTTTTGGTTTAAACAATGACAATCCTATTGATAAATGACTGTGGAATATATCTAAATCATTATTTCTAGAGACTAAAGAACATTATAAAACAATATTTAAATAATATCTATTACATGTAATGGTGGGAATTATTAACAAATACTTTGATAATAAGTAAGTGTCCATAATTTTAATATTGCTTTAGACTTAACTGGACACAAAATCCACTGGCTGAATGACTTCAACCATTGTATTTTATACTAATCAGTATAAATTGCATAATTCAACAATTTATAGTTAATATAATATGCACATTAAACAATTATATTCTTTGGATAACAAATTATTAACATGTCTAAGAGGAACTAAGTGTAGCACAATAAGATTTAAAATTTTATCTGCATGTACTAATATGCAATGTTTTTTATATTATCATAGGAAATATCACCAGAAATTTTGTTTGTTCCGATACCATTGATGGATAATTTAAAAGTAGGACCTAGAAATGCTGATTTGGAATATTAAGGCTGCACAATTGCATGGCATTGCAAGTATTTATAATTAAGCTTAATATTATCACACAATAAAATAAGTTAAAAACAAAAACGAAAGTCTTGTATCGTCATGCAGGACATTCACAGAATTTGTCAAAAATTGCCGTTGATTAAATTAAGATCACAGTATTAAGTCACGATTAAAAAATGTAACTCTACGAATGCGCGAGACGATAACCAAATACAATATTCCACAGTCATCTGAAGACTAGGCCAAAACAGGGAGACATTTCAATTAAACATGTAGGTAAATGCCACAAAGCCATTGACTTTAGTTTCATAGTAACCAACAAAAAAAATATTTTGCTCTAAATAATTCATGAAAACAAAAAATATCAATATTATATGACAAATTAGTAAAAATCTGTCTAAACAACAATAGTGAGCAAATTCATAAAAACATTGTATTGTAAATTTTCTTGCCAGCTTTTTAATACAAAAATATTTATTGCCAGGTCGTCATAAATAAAAAACAACTTAATAATAAACTAGAGTCAATGGGTAAATAAAATAAGGTGATGTGATCACCTTGTGACGTTAGAATTTGATGTGCATCCTGATGTGGCCCAGTCATACTCACTCACCATTAGTTTGTTCTGAATTTAAGCTGTTGCTTTAACTCATCAATCTGTGGCAGCCACAACCCATGAGAAGCCACAGATGCGACAGGAATCTTTTACGTACTGCGTGCGAGTCCCATATGGTCCCAGCCGATGGTACTGGGAGCGGTTGGCGAAGAACAATGCCGGGTTATTTGGCGGCAGCAGTGTGGGGCGGTAGTTCCAGCGAGGATCTGTGAGGTTGCTCCACAAGTCGAGAGTGTCACGACCTCCATACAATACCTTGACATCTTCAACTTTTTCTTTCGGACGTGGCTGTGGCTGAACCACAGGTTCGAATATTTTCTGTAAAATGAAAACGTCAATGTATAATAATTATGTCGGTAGATAATCAAATATGTGAATTTAAAAGCATACGAAGATTAATTACAAAGTTTCTTCCATTGTATCTTTACCAGGAAACCAGTGGAAGTGTCAAAGATATTAATGAAAAATATATAAAATAATACACTATGCAAATCTCGACACTATCAACTGACGATTACAATATTGATAGTACGCTGTAGGTATTCGCCATTATGGAATATTATGAAAATAGAGAGGTCAAGGCCAGGACGAACGCAAACAAATAGACATATTTTTTTAACATACCTTTTCTGTAGTCTGAGGACTGGACGGTAGGGAGTCACTGTTGACCGACTCTGATTTGAGCGATCCCAGTGAGCCGATACCGCTAGATTCACTGGATACAGATGGACTTGGGCTCGTTTGCGACTGAGCTAAACCCGCTATTTCTATGATATGCCCGAATGAGTTGAAAGAATCGAAATTATCTGTCTCCAAGTCTCCAAGAGGTACCGCAACGCTCAAAGCCATATCTGCAAACCGAAAATATATTCTGAATTACAAATTACACGTGCATAAACGCCACTGCGTGTGAACACTTTAGCTATGTTGACAGAATTGAACGCGCCAAATTATTACAGTTATACTGTCATCATAATATCAATAATAGTTCCATTTGTTTAGTTCTGACATCAGAAAATAAAAACGTTTATTCAATCGCATGGTACTCAATCGTATAACAATATTTACCGAAAAGTGTAATCCCAAAAAGCACAAGCCTCGACGTAGTTGAAAAGATCGAACATTTATAAGTGAAGTTAGTAACGATCATGAATTTGCGTGTGCGTGATGTTGTAGAGCGCCAACCGGAAATATTGGTCGGTAAAACAGTCTACTGCGCAGTAAAAAGCATTTTCATATTTTCTTTAGTAAATTTTATTCCTTTTAATAGTCTTCAAATAAAGTTAAAAAGAGATTTATCTATCGCAAAATTTTGCAAATTACTAAACTTTTATTTAAATAAAAAATGGTACCATTAATATAAAGTCAAATGACTACACGTACAGTGCCACCTAGTAGAAACTGCGAGTATTACGAAGTGGGCTGTTTTGGCCCACTGTGAATGTCTACCAAGCTATGCGTTAGATGGCGCAACACAGTAGAACGCGTTTATGTAGTTTCACGATAAACACGTAGATGTCTCTGTTTAACGTTTTGTAAGTATTGACTTTATAGTTCTTTCTTTTTTAATTTCATGTACATATAGATAAACATTACATTTTAATTTAAGTCATGTTTTTACGATCGCTTTGGAAGGGGGAAAGGCTGAAAACGGGTTTCACCGAAAGTGCGACATCGCTATGGTTTCAGTAATTTTAGAGCTATGTGGTTCAATTGGGTGGGAAAGACTCGAAAGGTTTGGAAAAAAATAAATACTTTTTGAAAATAATATAAAAATGTGGTGTTTTTTCACGACTTCTCAGCTTCAATCAATCATTTTTTGAAAACCCAATGCGATATCAACAAAATCCGAAAAAGGTCTCGGGGTATTGTATGAGGCAAGATGCACTCAATTTAAAAAATCAAAATAATAAATAAATAAATTTACACCAATTCACACAGCGCCATCTAGTCCCAAACTAAGCATCTAGCCACTTCTATAAACTAAACAGCAGATAATACCTATTTTGTGTTTCTATGTAGGTATAGATAATATACTCATACCTACATATAATCACCCCGACCAATACAAACAGACATGTTCATGAACACACTTTTTTGTACTGCCCGGGGATCAAACCCGGAACCCTTGGTGTACCTAGTAGTTGTCGTCGCAACATTGAGCAATCAAAGGCTATTGTGGAAGATGATCCATCGCAAACCACGTACGAGTTAGCCGCAGGCTGCGGTGTTAGAGATAAAACTGTTTTAATCCACTTGAAGCAAACGAGGAAGGTATATAGCTGGGTATCGCGACTGCTGTGTTTCATTACTCAAAAGGGACAATTATCAAGGCATTTGAATTCGGCGTTGAAAAACTGTGCTGCGCTGTGACGAGCGCAGATGTCTTTCAAACTAAGTAGTTAAGATTAAGGCTATGGAGGATTCAGGATATACAAATCTGGGGCACGGCAGTGCCCTCGCCAAGACGAGTCAAGTGAAGCGCAAGGCACTAAGTACCTGCATTTTCTCGAAGTGTTTTCTCGTTTTTTTGAAACCTCATAGTGTAAGTTTCCGATGTTCCAGAGTTTATACTGTTTGGATATTCATATGATGTCATTATTACACTTATTAAAAATACAAAGTCTTAATTGAGTAGCTCTCATACTTTAAATTTTATTGATATCTAAAATATGCCGATTTCATCACTGACACGCTGATGATCATCAAAATATTTGTCTATTTCCTAAAGTGCTAAAAAGCTGAATTTTGGTATATAAACATCCACTGACAATCACACAGCGCCATCTAGACCCAAATTAAGCATAACCTGTAATATGGATACTAAACAACATACTTATATAGTTTTTTTGTAAATACAAATAATATTATTACTATAAATAAAAAGACTTGCATAGTTGAATAAAAATCAGTGATGCTTTGTTGACTTCACTTTATAACAAATATATAACTAATTTCACAGGCACGAGGATCATACTCCTAATACGGACTCCTGCGCATACGCACTTGAGTCTTGACCAGCATGGGTGTAGGCATACTTAGTGGTCTGAAACAGCTTTACAACGAGAGTCCTTGGCGACTCTCGTTGTAAAGCTGTTTCAGACCACTTCCATCTTAAACCAAGTCCAACAGCGCATTCCACTGCTGGCTATAGGTCTTTCCCATTTTGCGCCAGATATCCCGGTATTCCGATTTTCTCATTCAACTTCCACCAATAACATTTTGCAAGTCGAAAGGACTTCAGTAATGGGCTCTATGGGTGAATTTATGATTTGATGATAAATTGTCTCATACTTATACGAGGTTACGTGAGGTTATGTAAGGTTACGGTTGAGGAGTCGCCTATTTCATCAAGAGTTCCGGGTTCAATAGCCAGGCAGTACAAAGCAGAGCATGATACGATGACGATTTCTGTTTGCATAGGTGTTTTCATAAATAGATGTATTAAAAAAAGTATATCTGTGTATATCAGTGGTTTAAAATTTTTTAAGCTTTAAAAATAATATATGTATTAAAAATATTATGTATAAGGTATTACTTCCAATTTTTACCGGTAAGTAGTACCTATTTATTTAATTTACTACTATGTTCAAAAAGATTCACAAAATGTCAATGGCACTAAGCGTTAAGACAAAAGTATCTGTAACAGATTGGTCTAAATTACCCTATTTTAGAATAGAATGAATCAATGAAATAACGTAGGTACATGACGCACGACAGTGCTTTTTATAGCAAAACCTAAAACGAACACTGACATCGGCTTTAAAAGGTATCTAAAAATAAAACGTGTACTACCATTATCACCGTATCATATCACTGTAATTCTAGCCACACAATATAATTAAATTACAAGATTATATTTGATGCAAATTTACTTATTTATTTAGCTATCTTTATCATCATCATCATAACGACCCACTGCCAACGGCCTTCCCGCAAAGCATACCTATGGGAGATTGGGCTGTAGCATACTACGTGGGCCCAATGTGGAATGATGGGTGGGGTTTTTATATTGTACTATTAATCTGTGATTGTATCTAAATAGTATAATTCATCTAAATAACCACTTATTATTTTTAATATACTGTATCTACTTTCTATTGTATTGTTTACGATGTAAGATATAAACTCATTTTTTTTTAAATAAGGTACATATAATGCAACACCAGGGCTCATAACATGATAGGCAACCCAATCCATAACTAACATCACTCATAAGAAATTAGTGCACATTAATTAGTGTGCTCAACTCAACCTCGACGCGCCAAAACGCGCCCTTGCGACTTGTAAATATACTTTATATCGGCGTCCGTTCAATAAAATAATAATAGTAAACATCCGTGCAAATGGCCGGCGGGGAGAGGGCGGGGTGCGCGGGGGGGAGGCTTATCGATTCGCGCCGCGCGACACATAGTATCTCTGTCCTCTCATCGATGCCCGCTCGGCCCCCAAAGAAAGAGATAGGTTTCGCCGACTTTGATCCTTTTGTTTTTGGGGCGTCCGGCGTGGCGGCGGGGGCTGAAAAATGTGAAGGGCTCGTGATTGGCCGGCGAGGGCCGCCCCCGCGCCGCGCACCCTCCCGCTGCAGCCTCCGACGGACTCAGTTCAAGGGCGGTTGCCGGGCGGATTGTTGTGTATGTCATATGATGTTATAGATTGCAGAGGCGTCGGCTCGCTGGCTGTATGGGGAGAGTAATGCCCGGTAATGGGGATGACTAAAGTTAAAAGTAGGTTGATTGACTTTGAATATTCGATGAGTTCTAGAATATATTTTTTTCAGTTACGGGGGTTAAGATCGCTTTTTAAGGATACATTATAAGGCTTTTTTATGCAAACAAACATAATTAGGAACAATATAATGATTCAAATTCATAATATCTTTATTCAAATAAATATTTTGCAGATACTTTTGAATCGTCAATTGCTATTATTATATTTTTATGACTCTACCACCGGTTCGGAATAAGGAGATTTGCGAGAAGAGCCGGAAAGAAACTCGATAGTCACCCTGAAAGAAAAGTACTGCTTATTCTAAATGGGGTGTCTACCTGACGTCTAATAAAGTATTAATTAAAATATGTAACTCCGAGGTTTACGAGTATGGTATTGTAGGTGTGTAATTTGTTACTTTAGTCCTAGTGAAACAAAATAACAATTTTGTAGAGTCGAATAGGTTACTGGGGTAATCTAGCAGAAACGTTTGGTATTAAACTAATGACGGCTACGTTTTAATGAATTTCCGATTGGTAATTGAGTTTTAGATTAGTAT
This sequence comes from Leucinodes orbonalis, assembly GCA_019425675.1. NCBI lineage: Eukaryota > Metazoa > Arthropoda > Insecta > Lepidoptera > Crambidae > Leucinodes > Leucinodes orbonalis. The sequence goes on from PQWD01003737.1 coordinate 24,005, forward strand.
AATTGATGTAATTTTCTCAATTTCATTTACCCGTTTTGCTTCGTACATATAATATGTTTAATTTTAGTAAAAAAACGCATTCAACTTTTAAAAAAGTTTTATTTTTAACTATTCGTCAAGTCGTCGTCGTTATGAACATTGATAGTAGGATGAAGCAATAATCCAGTAGTATCAGAAGAACTTAGGTACATTCGATCTAGAACGTCCTAGGTTCTATGATTTGTTAAATTATAGTCTTGGTATAAAACTTTGGTATGTTCACGATAAGGTCTTTACTATAACACATTGAAATAGTATGTAAGTGGTAGATTTTTTTTTACGTTATAAGTATACAGGACGGTCTGAACGCTGACCTGATGGTAAGTGATACGCCAGACCATGACAGAGCGGCATTAAAGGAGACCAACAACTGATAGACAGTTATTTTCCCCCATCAATGCCGCACTGCGCCCGTAACCCGAGACAACAGATGTTAGGTCTCTTATACCCGGTAATTTCACTAGTTCTTTACAAATTTTATTTATTTAATTATAACATAACAAATAGGTTTGCTTATTTAATTATAACATAATAGATAATAAAAAAATAACACCCTGAATAGAAACACGACCCACAAACCCTTTGTTTGTGACCACTTAGCCAACCTTGTTTCTTGTTAGAGTGATTTCCTTATAACGATTTTTGAGCCCCAGTTATTTATTGTTTAACAAAGTTCGAGAAGGAAAGTTTGTCTATTGTACGCCGTTGCTCTTGGCATTGCGAATGACGTCTGTTGGTTGGAACGTTAAAAATGGAATTTTTGTAATTGTTTACCACGGAATCACTTGTGGAACCAGTAAATACGTCTGGAATCCATAAAAAAGCGCGTACTTGTTTCCATTTAAAGGATGGCAAAACATTTCAATTCTCTGTAGTATTACAATGTCAGCTACTACACTAAGGGTTCCGGGTGCGATCCCCGGGCAGTACAAATAGGGATGAAACGATATGAGTAAATACAAGTACATACCCGATACTTTTATCCGATTTCAAGTATTTTTAGTATCGATACTTTATAATTGAGTATCGAGTAGGTATCGGTTTAAGTACTCATGTCATAAGTACTTTACCATAGTCTGAAAATCTTCATTTCACGTGCTTTCCCAGATGTGTTTACTTCAAGCGTGGGAAGGTCATACCAAAATGATAATAGAACTAAAGCCTAGAAAGTATGTTTATCTGTTGTTTATTGCCCATATTATTACAGGCTAAATGCTTAGTTTGGGACTAGGTGGCGCTGTGTGAATGTTAGTGGATATTCATTTATTTCTTTTAAAACTCATTTCAATTTGTCGTTTGTCAGTTACTAACGGTTCCTAGTCACCTGTATTCAGTCCAGAGTCTAGATATATTTTAGACGTGTACTAGAACCTAGAATCGTGAGTCAGTGTATCCGTTACTTTAGACAAACAAGTTTCGGAACAATGGGGAAAAAAGTGTTCACGCATTAGTTAAAATGGAGGCACGATTTGACTATTAGCGGACAGTTATACTGCGGTCATTGGTTAGTAAGGTGGGTCTTTAGTGCGAGCGACAGCGGTAAGTTTTAAAGTAAATTCAGTTTTGAATAGAAGTATTTTAGGAGCGTCGGTGGCTTATTGGTTTGGATTGTTGTCTTCCGATCTGGAGGTGCAAGTTCAAATCCAGCCACATATAAAAATAGCAATATCTATTAACATTTTCGAAATTATACTAATGTACGTTTATTCGAAGCTATCATGCTGAAGGGAATACATCGTGAGGAAACCTGCGTTCACCTGCGAAGGGATTCAAAGGGTTTGCGTAAAGTCTGGCAATTCACACTGGTCCCGCGTGGACGACTAAGGCACCCTTAACGTTTAGGCTCGTGCCCTTCGATGATGACGTAAGATAAGCTGATGATGATTTAGATTTGAGTTTAACTCAAAGCTCACCTGTTGTGTAGACAGTTAAAGGCTGTGGTCATTGGTTAGTGTGGGTGGATCTTCGATGCGAGCGACAACGGAAAGTTTTTTTTAGTTACTTATTACCTAAGTTCTTTTGAGGTTTAGGTCGTTGCTAATCCGTTTTGTAGACAGAGGTTGCGGTCATTGGTTAGTAGGGGTGGTCTTTAGTGCGAGCAATGGAAAAATATTTTTAATATTCAAAACTAACCTTCGAATATTATTCAAAACTAACCTTTTGTGTAGACAGAGGTTGTTTTTATTGGTAAGTAAACGCGGATCTTCACTACGAGCGATAGCGGAAGAGTTGAATTAATGAATAAAAAAACGCTCTCTCATCCACAATGACATAAGCTTTGTTATCTATCTATCTTTATGTCTTTAGAGACGTTGTTTATCAACATTCGCTATATCACTGCGTAAAAATGATTCGTTGTATCACTCTTTGTGTTTTGATTCCGGTATTAAGAATCATTTCAATAGAGTAATGCTTTAGTTACGTTAATTTAATCTTTAAAAAAATGAGTTGAACTATGTCTCGTGTGTTCCTCATCAAATCTATAAGCACTGTACGATTTTTCTCAGTTTTTGTAAGGATTTTGCAGGCTGAAACATCAGATTGTCTGAACAGAATGACGATTCCGAGCTTCGGGGCCTTGTGAAGCTGTTGGTCCCGGCTAGTACAATACACAATGTGTATTGGTCCGCGTGGTGGGTTATGGCCCAATCTCACCATGGATATGCTAATGATTGGTAATAATGAATTCGTCGTCGGCGAATAAAATCATTTGAATAATAGGATATCGTTTTTATTTTCATAATAGTAATTATTACCGCGTCTTGGCAAGCGTAGCGTAAGACGCCCTCCGGCCCGATGGACCGACGACTTGCGAAAGGTCGCTGGTGGAAGCTGGATGAGAAAAGTGGCGGACCGGGATGTCTGGCGCAAAATGGGGTGACCTATGTCCAGCAGTGGAATGCAATAGGTTGAAGAGAGAGAAGTAATTGATCTTTTGTGTGACCCTATTTTTATAGCTTACTGTAATGTTGATTTTAACAGTATAATATATATATATTTTAAAAAAATGGTAATCTTTTCAGTTACATTGGCAGGATAAATAGGCATAATGTCATCAAGTTATGTCATAAAATGTAAAATGTCAAGTGAAATAAGTATAATTCGACCTAATATACCATCGCCGTCAGGTAAACAAATCTGTTTTGGACCCTATTGAGTATTTCTACAGTTAGTGATGTGCTTTTTTAGCCCGACGCCAATGAGCGTCGCGCCGACATGCCGTCGATCACCGGTGACGTGAAACGACGTCTTCTGCGGCGTGACTGTTCACATAGATGTAAACTTTTGGATAGTACAGTTTATAAATAACTAAAATTTTATTGCGAAAAGTTCGCGCTGTTTCATTCTGAATTACCTACAACTGATGATTAACAATGATGATTAATATACTTATTTATGGAGCATCAGTGACTTATTGGGTGGACTGTTTCCGCCATCGATCTCGAGGATGCAGGTTTAAATCCACCGCGTACCGCGTATATTTATCCGACGCCTTACAGTGAAGAAAAGCATCGAGAGGAAACCTGCATACACTACGAAGAAAACAAAGGATGCGCGGGAAGGCGTGCTGTGCTGATCAATGAATGATTTTAATATAATAAATTTAAATCATCATCATCAGCTCATTATACGTCGTCACGAGCGTACACGTATAGGGTGTACAGGCCTTAGTCGTCCACGCAGGCCCAGTGTGGATTGGCCGACTTCACGAAATACTTATCTTTAAATTTCGGGTGTGCAGAATTTCTCACAATGTTTTCATTCACCATAAGAGCGTCAGATAAAAGTACATATAGTTTCGAAAAGTTCGAAAAATTATTGTACGTGCGGGATTTGAACCTGCCTTTCCAGATCAAAAAGCAACATCAGACCAATAACCACCGAAGCTTTATTTTTATTTATTACCTACGAAATTTAAATCACTTCGTGTTCTCCTACATCCATGCCATGCGACTCCAGCCTCATGACAGCGACAGGTAAATGAACACGACCAATCGACGCGACACTATGACACCACATTTATACATACACAGCATTTTCACTCTTAATTTTCAGTTTTAAGTTTACATGCAATATTATGTACGTTTTAAGCGCATAGTCGTCTTGACGGGTCTGGAACATTAGTACAGTTGGGTATGTCCAATATTTTATTGGCTATTACTTGCAATAGCATAGGCTAGAAGGGTTTGTGAAATATATGTCAGTAATTAACATGACATGTTGGTAAAGTTACATGTCGTGCTGGTATTATTGAGATAAAAGGTTTACCTGAGAAATATTATGTAAAAGGCTAGATAACAATAATTTACTAAATGCACAATCTCAAAAAAAGTGTCCGCGGCATATATTTCTCATTGCGTCAGTTGGCTATATTTTCATTCATAACGTACTGCTACATGTCAAGTGACAAGTAGTATTTCGTGCTTTTGATTAATACGTACGCTTTAATGACGCTTAAGGTCAAAATTTTAATGAATAATTTATGTCATAAATATAACGATAAGTCAACGTATGTGTCAAGCGGCTCGGACATTGTTTGGTTGATATTTCTTGGTGTTTGTGCATCTAGTTAGTTCATTGCTAATCTCAGGTACTTAGGTTATTTATGTAGGTCGGTGTAATTACATGCTAGCGGAGCCGTAGTCACCATTCCCTGTAGGTGAGCCTTCCTTCTTATACGTCTCTATTCAAATAAACAGCGTGTGTCGGGTTGCTTTTCTCCCCGAAAATATACTAGGTTACCTAACCCTCCCCTCATCGCCCTAAGCCGAGGTTCAAGTCCCGCCCGGGGATGCTGTTAGGCTTGTTGTGTAAATGTGAAGCTGAGAGCCATCTGCGTCAACATAGTGGTCAATGAAAAAAAAGAAAGTGGTGCAATTACCTGGATTCCGCTCATTAGGAAACTACTCCGAACCAGTGGTAGATTCCATTTTACATTCATAAGTATTTAATAATAATAATAAATATCCACTGACATTCACACGCGCCATCTAGCCCCATTTGAAACGAAGAGCTTGTAGTTAGGGTATTAAACAACTGATAAACACACTTACATTTTTTTTGTAAATATTTACATATAATACATAGAAATTATTTGTTTATAGACCCAATTCGAATAAGAACTTTTTGATTTTTTTTATTTTTCTCGCAATAGGAGCTATCTTTTCGTATAGCTGCGTTGCAAGCTGATTTTTATAAAATAATTATTTTTTTGTTGTTGACATTACTTCCAAGATCTTAGCATATAGTGGTACATTGTAAAGACTTTGCTCTAATACTCGCTAAGCGACGGTGTATTTAAATAGGCTATCTGCAGATAAAACGGGCCAATTCACATGCGTGAGCCGCGTGATGGATGAGACCAACGATCAGACCCTTGCGTCCCCCCTCCCGTAATTTTCCTCCTAAATTTGCCTTCCCTACCCCCCTTGTGTCCGTTGTAGACTTAGAGATAAGGTACAAAAATTCTTAGAATTTTGCTTTAATGCATAAGTAATTTCACTTGAGATGAATAGTTTTAGTACCTAGATATCACGAGAATAATATTTCACGGCCTATTATTCATATAGCAATGTTACCATATTATAACAGGAAATTAAAATTTTATGTTTAAGTATGTATAGATTAGAAATTTTCTTTACCTACTGCATGAATTTTATTTATAAAATAGTGTTTTTCAATTTCTTCCTTTTTTCTAACTGACTATTGCTGTTGGTCGCAGATCTTGTTTATGGGCATTACAGCTAGGAAGCTGCATAAACAAGGCCTTATAATTTAAACAACAAGCCAAATAAGGGCGTTCTTGAACGGGACTCGAGCCTGAGCTTTGGACGTTGCGGAAAAGGCTAGGCCACTAATGTTTATTTATTCAACAACATCATCATCATCAACTCATTAGACGTCCCCACCGAGGGGCACGAGCCTACCTGTATAGGTGCTTAGGCCTTAGTCGTCCACGCGGGCCTAGTGCGAATTGGACGACTTCACACACAACCTTTAAATCTCTTCGCAGGCGTGCATAAAGGTTTCCTCACGATGTTTTCTCTTCACCGTAAGAGCGTCCGATAACGTACATACAATTTCGAAAATTCTAAAACACATTGGTACGTGGCTTCATACTCAGCCCTCCCAGTAGGAGGGCGACAGTCCACACCATTGAGCCACAGATGCTCTATTCAACAACATACGAGTTATAAATACATATGCACTTACTATCTAAATTCACAAAAATGGTTATTATATGTAAATACAACTAACTAATCTGATTATTCATCTGCGTCTGAACTGGGTTAATAACTCTGAATCTCAGACGACAGCGCTCATCCGTAGGAAACAGTTTGGTAAAAAGTATTCGAAGACTTACAATCGTGAATACAAGAGAGCAAGAACATTTTCAAAGAAAACAATACTAAACCATAAATAAAATGAATTAAACAGTATTAAGGTCAAAAACTAAAATTACATGAAATGAAATAACTTAGGACTCCTTACACCTTTTTTTCGTTTCATCCTAAAGTTATTCGAAAAATAAATATTCCCCATCCCCGAGAGCACATCGGCCCAGTGTAGGTGATCCATTATACGGGCATTTTTCGTAATCCCCGTTTATAAATATGAATTTGAAGGAAGAGCCAGCGATGGTTAATCGACTGGAGGTCGGCCGGGCGTTATTTATGACGATCTGCCGAAATACGTCGGAAACCATGGCAAAAACGTGTTGTCCTGTTTACCCTTTGCATAAATCAAAATCGGTGACGTCGGGGTGCCGAGTCAATGTGGCTTTTTTATCAATATGCTGGGTGCTGGTGTTAGGATATTTAGCTATACTTGTTGTGTTAAGCGTGACTGACGAGCTGGTATGTTAATTTTAACGAAACTTATCTTACAGGGAGTATATAAAATAACACTAATTCTCATTTATTTTGAAAGGGATATGTGACAGCGACTTATAGCTCTAAACTAAGCAGCTAGACCTACCCAACTACAGATAAACATGAGAGTTTCCCCATGAGGTAATGCCAAGGCAAGAGGCACAGGTCTAAGGATTACATTCTTACCGTAGAGAAAAGGAGCAAAAGAAAGGTTAAGTACTATTGGATTTCTTTGTAAATATATATACATTTATTTGCAAAGAAACCTTAAACATAAATGAATGAACGAAAATGAAATAAAATGAAAATCAGTCGTTAAAAAATAAAATTCGTAAAAATGTTTACCTTTCAAGGCGATAAGTCGAGTAGGTATTGTTAAAGAAATTGAGAATCGGTACAAGTTTAGTCACGATTACCGATACATTACAAAATAGCATAATATGCCGATGGATGTCGCCTGTTAGATCTGTGTAGTCTTTGCCTTTGTTTTGTTCAGATTGGAAGCCCTTAGGCTTCGTTCAGCAGTAGATATTTAAAATATATAAGGCTATAATGATGATAATGCCATGCCGCCCTCTACTTGACTAGGTCTCCCTTAATGAAGTTACGGCATAAAACGATAAATCTGCAAATTATATTAAATCGTAAGCACTTCTTAATACAAAATAATCACAACAGTTAAATAATAAATAATTTCATTACTTGCTAACTACAAAATAATTTGCAACCATATCGCACAGTCCGTCAATCAAGAAACCGATGTATGCAAAACAAATAGTAGTAATCAATACGCAGTCCACTGATTACGGCCGATTATACAGGGGTATTCTGATTATAGATAATTATAGTTGGGGTGGGGCTGACGAGCGATTTGTGTATTATATGCGCTTTATTTGGGCATTTATTGCGCTCCGGTGACGGCGCAGATATTGTGCTCGCTGTTAATATGAGGGGTTCGTCTGACTGGAAAAAAATGAGTTCGAATTGGCTAGGTTTGTTGTAAGTGAGATCGATGAACTAGCTAAAGGATTAAAGTATTAACTTCATTATTGAATTATTACGAAATGTAAGAGCGTCGGTGGCTCAGTGGTGTGGACTGCCGCCTTCCTACCGGGAGGGCTGTGGTTCAAATCCCGACACGTACCAATGTATTTTCGAATTTCGAAAATATATGTACGTTATTCGACGCTCATACGGTGAAGGAAAACATCGTGAGGAAACCTTCATGCACGCCTGCGAAGAGATTCGAGTGTGTGTGAAATCGTCCAATCCGCACTGGGCCCGCGTGGACGACTAAGGCCTAATCACCCTATACGGGTAGGCTCGTGCCCCTCGGTGGGGACGTTTAATAAGCTAATGATGATGATGATGATGAAGAAATGTATACATAACCAATGAACGACTTGGTGACTTGGTGGTAGGTAGGAAGAGCGTTTAGTTTGCCCACCGCGATGCCTTAAATGGTTCTGTGAAAGATGTTTGTCATGTACTTCTGTGTTCGAGGATCAAGTTAACTAGGTAAACTCGCAGGTCAGTGTTGACACAAACCTTTTATTATTAGTCATTAGTTCCTTCAGCACTGAATCTGTCATGGGCTAAAATTGCTCCGCTTCATAACTTAAAAAACATAACATTCCGAAAAGAAACGTCTACCAAAATTATTTATTTATTTATTTGGGAAACAAACAATACAGTTTCAATCATATTTATAAAACAAAAGATGTACTATTACAGCAATCAGTTAAGTCTCCACAACTTGATATTTCCTAAACTGAGCATAAAAAGGTGTTACATTAGGAAATATAAATTTTATTTAATTTACGACTCTAGAAACAAAAGTAAAAAATACAAAACCAATCCTGTTCTGGGCTATAGCCCATTAGTGCAATTTTTCTATATTTACTTTATAAATTCAGTGGTACCTTTGTTTGGTAGTTTTTGGAAGGTTTTTTAAAAATAATTAAGTTTATGGTCATATAAAAGGACCACACTACATTTGTTGACAAGTCACAGGTTTCTTGATGTAGAACCAAATTATTACAATTTTATCGTATTTAAAATGCGCAACTATTTTTGCTTTTTAGTAATCTTGATATGTATGTATAGATGTTGATAATATCGGACTCATTTCCATTAAATTTATCGTTATCTGATTTCTACTAGGTAGATGTTATTGTGTAAATTTAAATTAAAAAAAAATTGAAAAACAAAAAATAATAATAATTTGAGTTGGTTTTATATCAAAGCACAGTCACATATATGTGTATATATTTTTTATGAAATACTGTTTTTAGATATAATTTGTATAAATCCAGAGCCCGAATCACTCCGAGGGCAGGGTACACGGTAAACAAAGCAATTATCAAGATTACGTCAGTTTCGCTCTGGTAACAATATAAAACTGTACAACTTGACTAGTACAAACGCGATGCTCCGACTGCGCAAACTTTAATTGAACAATGAATATTTCAAATTTGCATGCTGTGTTAGCTCTGAGAAACGTCTGTGGAGATAGTTCTGTAACGAGGTATGTGAGATTGTTTTAGACGAAAGACTTATTGTTGTCTCTCTGAATAATAATTTTTAGTGTTGTGATATAATTGCAGTGTTTGAGAAAATAAGAATTATTATTGTTATTTAATTTCATATATGACTTAGAAAAACTAAAACTCACTAGATTCATCTTTAAGTTCTTTATTTATAGTATGTTTTGAAACCAGTTATGGCGTAATTGAGATTTAAAATATAAAATTTAATCAGGTATAAAAAATCATTCTTTTATACTTCCTCTACAAATATTACAATCGTTTAATATATAGGCAACAACTAAGTTAACCACTATTAATTCTTGAGCTCAATTTTGAACAAGTTGAGTTGAACCACAAGATTTGTGTGTTAATCAATGAAAATTTTCATAATTTCATTGAATTAAGGCCAAGCAATCACTGCGCTTCAAATCAGTAGCATCAATTTGAAGTGTCACTTACAGTACCTGGGGGCTGCGTATTACATTCATTAGCCGCAGACCGCGGGCGAGGGGCGATCGGTGCACTCTTTGCGAGATTCAGTGCCAATTAGAATAGACAATATTGCGTGTAGATGAAAGGATTGGGAGCTTATTACGTATATTGTTATAGGTGCGTTCGCGCGGAAGAACGGTGGTCACGTGGTAACGAGTCGATCGGGTTGTTATGCCATGTCCCATTGTCTGAGGTTCCGTCATCCGCTTACCGCCGCCCGGAGTGGAGGAGTCGTGTTACAATGTTGTTTGGATGAGCGGTATAGTAATTGGTGTATATAATTAATTTATAGGTAGTAGGTATTACTATTTGTGGGAATGTTGAGGTATGGAATATTATTCAGGTTCAGTAATTTTATATTGCGGTAGATATTTATTGCTTGGGGCTATTGTTAAAATTGGTAGGTCTCAAATGAATTGCTAAGCAATAGTTATTTTAAGTTTTTAGCAGTGTTTTAGGAGGTGTTACATTGACCAACGACTATTTATTAGACATCTAGTTTGGTAATTATATTACAAGAAAATTCATTAGATTGTCTGAAAGAATTTGATTCTGTGCTTCTGAGACATGTCAAGCTGCGGTCCACTTACTGCAATATTGTTGGCATTTGCTCAAACGTTTTAGAGCCGGATAGCTTTTCCAAGTTCAAAACTAAGCTG
>PQWD01003737.1:36140-62143 GCA_019425675.1 Leucinodes orbonalis
TAATATAGTACGCGAGGGTTGACCGGGGCTGCGCTTTGACGTGCGATGCGTGCGGTCCGACGGACCGACCGCACCGAATCGGGTTAGCTTTGCGAACCGTTCGGTTTTTCCGGAATATGAAAACAAAGATAGTTTTAATATTCATGATAAATAAATAAATATCCATTGACATTCACACAGTGCCATTTAGCCGCAAGCTTTATGACATATATTTTGTAATATATACATACATGTTCATGCACATAAATGCTTGTCCCAGACATCAAACCCTCAACCTTAAGTGTAGTAGGCGACGTCTCAACCATTTTTCATTACAGCTTTAGTTTCATTTTGCGTTATGTCGAATTTTTTCATTCAAAAAATTCGACATAACGCAAAATGAAACTGCAGTTTTCTGTATTATTACAAACATTATTCATTTTAAAGCCGGTATTTACGTCGCATTACTTGCATTTTCGCGGTGGCAATGTTACAAGTGGCATTATCTATCAATAACGCCAAAAATGGAACCGCAATTTCCAATTTGCCGTGTCACTCCGGATTCCAATAGGAAGCGGGATAAATGGAGTCACATTCCAATATGTCACCGGCCGCGCCCGGCCATTCGGCTTTTCGGCATTCGCCATCGCGTTTTCGGCTACAGGCCGTGCATTCGTCGAATAGTGGCCGCACGTTTCGCCCCTAATGAGATTCTAAACATTGTGCCACCACTAATTGGTTTTATTTTCTTTTGTTTTTAACGTTTTAATGGAGTCGCCCGCGGTGCTTGTTAGGTTTTGTTTGGTGGAAAATAAAAACTGCAGTGACGCCATTATTGGCGGGTGATTTCGAATTAAAATTTAATTAAAGTGTAGACCGGTGATGTGTTTTGCGTGATAATTGGGTTTAATATGATATTACGTTGCATTTATTGAATTTGTTTTAATTTTTTTCTTGTTATATATCTTTGAAGTGGTTGGGGCAGACGAGTACTGGAGCGGAGTCCGCGACTTGGCAAGCACAGCATAGATCACCCTCCGCACCAATGAGCCAACCGCAAGGCCGCCGGGGGAGGCTGGAAAGAGGATGACAGAGCTCATCATCATTGTAGCTCCATATATTCAACTTTGTTAGGCGCAGGTCATGATGGACTGATTTCTAGCAGTCGACTTTTATCAGTTACTTGCCAGAAACCTTGACCAGGTTATCAGTCCATCTAGTAGGTAAATCTATACTTTCGAACCGGGATATGTGGTTCAAATGGGAATACCTATTACCAGCAGTTGAAGAATAAGTTGAATAAAATAGCATAAGCAAGCCATAGCATATTTTAAAACATCTCGTTTTATTGTGTCACGAAAATTTTGTTCTAACAATTAAAGAGAAAAACATTTATTTTCGTTGCCAAGGCACCAGTATTCTCCTATTTAGTAAACATGTTCAACACATCAATGCTCCGTCAATAGGCCTCACGTACATATCACATGGATGTTCAGATGAAAATAATTCTCAACGGTTCAGTAGGAAAATCATACGCGTTTTGGCAGATGAAGCCATAGACATCAGTCCGACGTCTCTATTCACGCGTCGGCATCCCGCTCCATAAGAGTCGCATTTATAATAACGCGTCAAGTATTCTGATTGCGTCGAGTGTAGGGTAGATGTGCCAGTTATGTACCCCATTAGAATGGGTACGCGACGGGAATGCGCCGCGATTGCCTCGCGTACCGCACAATACGCACAACACACGGCACTACAAAACGATTACCCTCTCGCGCGGTAAGATATTCGCATGCCACGGATCCGCGGAGTACCGTGTACGCTGATTTATGTGAGTTGATACTTGATTGTTTAAATTTAGTATAACTATGGTACAAATATGCGTTATCGTTAATATTGTGTATGTAATCACAATATCAGAACACAAAAACAAATACAAACTGAAATTACTTAATTGATTAAAATATATAAACAGTGATTTTTGACACGGAATTCATACATTATGTGTTTTATTTCTGTGTTTATATTTTTTATATTTGTAGATAAAACGTGTATTTCTTACTGCGCAATGCTAAATGTCTAACATAAATTTATTGATACTCTTAAAAAAATTCGCTACGACCACCATCATATGGCGGGATTCGAATCCACGTCACACTAGTAATAAAACAAAATTAAATCATAATATCTTTCAATACAATTCTAACAAACACTAACAAGGTAAATCGATACCTATCATATCAACACGGACATGTTGGTTTATCTACTACACGTGGTTTTTGTTTTGTCCTTGCAATATTTATTTATATTCATAATCTCCCTGTATACGAGTGCAACCTCAAGATTTTTTCGGCGTATAATACTTTCAATAACCCTTTCCATGCAACGATCAAAACCTTTAAAATTACGTTCACAACGACTGCGAGGTGCGAATAAGTGGTTCCGTGGAAATATTTCAAATCAGAGTGTGGGCAATAGCGCCGCTACTGGTATAACGAGTGACGTGCACGCACGCGTGTGCAGACTGCCAAATATGTCACTGAATAGGCCGACAACTGGGCCTTTCACCTTATTTATTAAGACTACGTTTCAAGGTATAAAAATGCTTCAGCATAAAGGCTGAGTTAAGCTCGAACACATGTTTATTATGGTATACGTTGACAGTTTGGAAACATTGGTTGAGCATTACCACAAAAAAATAAATAAATTGTAGACAGTTCCTTTATTTACTTATTTTAAATGCTGGACTTATGACCTACTTCACTATTAGAAAGAAGAAAAAGAAGGAAGAAAAATATTGACAAATATACATATAAATACGGATAAATTGACACAATAAATATTTTCTACTCTTAATATTTGACAATTGCAGTTTAATACAAAAACAATGACAAATAAAAATAAAGATGAAGCAATAACATAAAACAAAACAAGAAAATATTAACAAATTATTAGAAGGTGCGTTGGAAACAGCTTTACCTTTTAAATGATAAGTTTAATGGGACACGTAGCTCTAAAGGAGAAGGTATCAGTGCGGTGCCAACATTGTTGGCAAAACTACGTGTTTGAAATGTTTTGTTTGTCCTCTTTTATAATTATTACATTATTTGTGACAGTTGTATAGGAGCAAAATAGGCCCTTTCTAATAGCGCATGTATCAGTGTCTTAAAATGTTAAACTCTCTAGCAATTATTATCCCCCTCAAGAGTCTTCATCAGTAGTATATTAAATATTCCTGACCTTCTCGTTTCACGACTAGACGTTTGCATTAAATATGATACACCGCACAAAAAAAACCTAAACCAGGTGCTACAACGCGGGGAGCCGTTAGATTGGCGCGAAATACCTAGAGAACTGTCATCAATTTAAGAAAAAAAGACGATTAAATCTTGCGCAAGCCGTAGTTTTTGTGCGAGCAGCTGTGCGCGTGCGTGGCCACCTGCCCCACGTGGCTAAAGATAATAGCAGCGACAAAAGAGGCCGATACACCTATTGTTGGGTGCCTAACGTCTTTGATTTAAGAACTACGCTCTATTATCTATGGCGTTATAAGGTAAAACTGGACTCGGGCAAAGGAACACCTGTCTATGGTATTGTTTGCGAATTTGTGACAAAGGAGTTTTATTGATGCTCGTGTCCAGTTTAGTGCGGTCTTTATTTTTTGGTAGAGTGATTGAGTATATTTATATACTTAAATCCAGTAAGTAACCATACTTGAAAATTTAGTAATTTTGGACCTCACTAAGACGTTGTTGAAATATATTTAATAGAAAGGACTTTTTTTTTTTTTTTTTTTTTTTTTTTTTTTTTTCGGAATGACTTATTGCTGTTGGCCGCAGGTGCCTTCACAGCTTCACGGACAATTGGCGAGCGCAGATGGCTTCTCAGCCCAAAAATTTAAGCAACGGGCCTAAGGGTGTCCCAGAGTGGGACGCGAACCTCGGCTTAGGGCGTTGCTGGGGGGGGCCTAGGTAACTAGTATACGTTTGGGAGAAAAAACGACCGGGCACGTGCCGGTATCGTGAATAGGGACTGGTCGAACCTACAGGGATTCGCGGCGAAGGCCCCCGCCGGCGGGACGGAATCTCGGTCTTGATGTAAAATAGAAAGGACATTGCTGCTAGTTACATACACGTGTCAATGTCCATATCGTGTTTTATTGAGTTGTATAAAGAGTTGCCGTAAGTAGGTTATTCCATCCATGCTAATTGAGTTGAAGTTTATGATTGAGTATTCATTTATTAGTTTTCTGTAGAGATAATTGCGACACCAGAAGTGACAGAAATGTGTTGCCGGTCCAAGTGAGAATACATTTTATAGACACTGCCAAAAAAATTAGCAAGCTATACGGCAAAACTTTCGAATACCGTGGAGTCGTCACATAAAACATTTGCAAACTTCGCTAATTGTAGCGAGATTTACGCCAGCCCCGGAGTCAGCAGTGGAAAAAAGCAATTATCCTTTCTGTTTTACTGAGGTGAAGGTGCATATTAAAAAACTTGAAAGCGTTGTCAACCCCCCGAGTGCTGCAGACAGTGATGGCTATTAATTAGAAGGGTTGGATGAAGATATTTCATTATTTCTTCTTCTTGACGTTGCTTTTTTTCTCGCTTAGGTCCGCCGCCTTCTTGTTTTCGAGTTTGCTGGCGCGTAAATTATTATGCGAACGTTTTGTTGTACGCTTTAAGTGTAAATTTTTGATTTATAAACATAAATTATGTACACAATACTATAATTCACTTATGATTTTGGATTGTATGCTCTGCTTCCAAAAACCATAAATCTAACACTACCTACATGCTACACAGCGCGTCTAGGCTTACGTAGCGTAGGACGCTCTTCGGACCGGTGATAACTGACGACTTGTACAAGGTTGCTGCGCTGATGGAGGCTGGACGAGAAAAGTGGAGGTCCGGTATATCAGACGAAAAATATGGAAAATGTGTTCAGCGGTGAAAGGTTAAAGAGAAGTGGGAAACAGGAGAAACAAAACCATGTTTGCTGAATTAGCAATAAAGACCACTTTAGATGTATTCATTTTGTATACCCGTTGCAGTCCACTGCTGCACATCATCATAATTAGCTCATTATACATCTTCACCGAGGGGGGTACGAACATACCTGTATAGGGTGTATAGACCCTAATCACTCCTGTGGGTCCAGTACGGATCGGCTGAATTCACGCACAACCTTTTAATTTATTCGTAGGCGTGCCCAGGTTTCCCACGATGTTTTCCTTCACCTCAAGAACGTCGTATTAACACATTGGTATGTGGCGGGATTTGAACCTACACCCTCCAGATCGGAAGGCAACAGTCCACACCACCGACTGCTGCACATAGGTTTGCGTTAAAGTTATCTTCCTCTTTCCTCATCCAACCTCCACTAGCGCTCGTTAGTCGTAGGTCCATCGAACCAGTGGACGTCCTACAATACTTTATATCCCAAAATATAAACGGTAAACTTTGCCCAATTTGTATAATCACCGCGACTATAATGAGGGTGGACAAAACGGGCATCTATCGAGCGATCTCATAATCAAACGCTGCACTTTGTTAACAAGGTGCTAACTCCGGAATTTATGTAAACTGTTCTCCCGTCCACTTATCTGAGATTAAAATCTGACTGTTCTGCCGTAGGCGCGGCAATCGCTCCTGCGGGAGTTGGCCTGCCGGCACTTTACATATCTGCATATTCATTAAGAGATCAATCAAATAACACCGCGTCGGCGTTGCGGGCGTACCAGATCAAATGTGAGCTCGGCTTACGCAAACAATGCAAAGATGGTAATAAAGAACGTGTAATATGTTTAAGCGGGGTGCTCTGGGATTGATGATATTTTGCTTAAATACTGACATTATATGAAGACTGCTATGATTTTAGCAGTATTTATGTTTAATGTAAGGGGATTTAGTTTGCAATAGCATCAAAATTTGTGTAAACTTTGCCAACTAAAGAAAATTGTTGATATCTTATACGGCACATCACCAGGAAAAAAAATTAGCCGAATAATTAATAAAAAGCCGAAGAATATAAATTCGGTATTGGTGCGAGATCGGTCACAGATACATTTCAAAAATGGTAAGGAGAATCCAGGCACACGAAGATGCATAAAGTGATACTTAGTGGTGTGGGAAGTCTAGTAATTTTATACGATGTTCAGTGTAACTCAGGTGTATCCTATTCAAATGATAACGATGCTCTGAAGACCCGTCAACCCTCTGGGGGAGTCCCATATATTTTTTTATTGGCTACTGCTGTTGGAGTTAGATGGCCTCACCGGGTAAAAGGCAAGCAAAATTATTTTGAGGCATCGGTAGGCAAACTAGAAGATGAGTAACCTAATGATAATATACCCTGTCGCTCATGGATACTTATAACCCTGAAAGAAGTTGCCACAATTAGTGCTATGATGACCTATGAAATGGGAGTTGAAAAAGGGGATTTTCGGTTTCCAGTACCCTTACTCTCTGAGCAAAATACGGCGCGACGTTCTATCTACCCTATCTGTGTCGCCATGCCGAAATAAGAGCATGTCTCTACCATGCTTTAATTCTACATGCAGTACATTAACGAAGATGGCTTTATATACAATCATTTTTATTATGGTTATTACACTATCTTAGCAAAACACTTAAAGTAATAGAAACCATTATGGCTTCAGGAATTGGCTATTACATGTTTATTGCTTAGGTATAAATATAGGTACTTTAAAGTAATTTCTACTGATAATTATAACAAAAAGAGAATGTCGGACTGCGATTCGAAAAATTGCGCGTCCTCGTCTCCGCGGCTAAATGTTCTCTTTGTCATAAAGCTTGAAAAATTCACCTGACTTCCTGCCCACCATGTCTGGCGCAAAAAGATTTTTGTTTCACAATCCATTCACAAAGTCGATCATTGATTGTTTTAGTCAGACTCCACGACGCCGATCGGCATACGAATGGATTTCTCGGTATTGTTCTGAATCGCGTTTGACGGGACCTCTATCAATCAGGGTGCCTCGGACCCCCGGGGTACGTTTCCGACCAGTGTCCTTTTGGAATTTTGCGCCAGAGTGCGCATTCACATGGATTTTGTAAAAAAAATGACGTGCATTGTGCGTTTCTGCGTAATGTAACGCGCCGAGCGGCCGTCAGGTAGGCGGTGATGAGCTAGCTGCCGGTTTGGCTTCATAGTTTTGCCAATAAATTCATTTTATCAAATTACCATAAAATATTCAATCACTAAACATTTCCGTACAACAGGATGTATTTGAAAAATCAAAGCAAGTATGGTTAGAGGCAAAGAAGTTAATAATTACGATCGTGTGTGAGCTTCTTCGTATTTAAACCTTTTTCTTAAATTGCAGCTCATATACACTAAATACCACTAATTAAGTTATAAATTCAGAAAGGAGCCATTTATTTGGGTCAACTTTTATTAAATAAATGATTTAATTTATTATATTTATAACTTGTGTAACAGTAGCGGACAAATACCCAAAAAGCCTTTACCTTAGCCACCATTAAAGTTGTCATCATCAGCCAATAACGGCTCCATGCAGTGTATAAGATTTTCCGCACAGCACATCTATTGGAAGATTGGACCGTAACCCACCATGCGGGCCTAATGCGAATTGGCGAGTATCATCCTAAGATTGTAGCCGCGACCAAAGGCTTAACGTGCCCTCCGAAGCACGGAATCAATTTTCTTTTCGGACAATCAGGTGATTCCGTCTGCAATGTCCAAACCAAACTAGGCAAAATTTCACAAAATTTCCCTGCGGCATTCTTACCCACGACCTCCAGGTACCGTAGTTAATGAATAAATAATAAATATCCACTGACATTCACACAGCGCCAACTAGCCCCAAGCTAAGCGTGAAGCCTGTTTATGGGTACTAAAAATGGATAAACATCTTAATTATTTTTTTTGTAAATACATACTGATCCAGACCATTATAAATAGACATGTTCATGCACACAAATGTTTGTACTGCCTGGGGATCGAACCCGGAACACTTAGTGTACGTGACGTTTCAACCACTACACCAAGGATCGCCATATTATCACTACGGAGTAGTACTACGGAGGCAAAAATACTAAATGTATTTTGATCAGAATGTCAAATCATTTATTTTACACTGCAGTTTTAATAATAGGTTATTATTATTCTACACATATATATTATCACTGTGTTCCCACGAGAACGGGAACTTCACGGCAACCACGGCGAGCGGATTATGGATCATCATCATCATCATCAGCTCATTAAACATCCCCACCGAGGGGCACGAGCCTACCCGTACAGGGTATTTAGGCCTTAGTCGTCCACGCGGGCCCAGTGCGGGTTGGACGACTTCACACACAACCTTCGAATCTCTTCGCAGGCGTGCATGAAGGTTTCCTCACGATGTTTTCCTTCACCGTAAGAGCGTCGGATAACGTACATATATTTTCGAAAATTCGAATACACATTGGTACGTGTCGGGATTTGAACCTCAGCCCTCCCGGTAAGAAGGCGACAGTCCACACCACTGAGCCACCGACGCTCCTATTACGGATACTATTATTATATAAGTGAAATTTGGCTACCAAGTACTTACCTTTTTTGGTACCAACGCACCTAGATTTCATGGTATTATATATCAGTGCTACGGAGGACACGTTAAGCCGTCGGTACTGCAAAAATGGCTGTCGTTATATAAATACAACTCAGAAGCTTTAAGGCGGCTTAGACACTGACAAAAGGGATGGTGGTTCACTTGATAAGAAGAAGACTAAGTCCACCATTTTTAAAAGAGCTAATAAAAACAAATAATCATCAGCTCATTATACGTCCCAACCAAGAGGTACGAGCCTACCCGTACGCGAGTGTATAGGTCTCAGCCTTCCAAGCAGGCTCAGTGCGGATTGGCCGACTTCACGCACAACCTCAATCGCTTTGCAGGCGTGCGCAGGTTTCTTCACGATGTTTCCTTCACCGTAAGAGCGTCAGATAAACGTACATATTATTAAGAAAATTTAAAAAAAAATTTGGTACATGGCGCAATTGGAACCTGCACCCTCAGGATCAAAGACAGCAGTCCCCGTCAACGCTCTTATGAAAATAAATAAATATAACTAAACGATCATATTATTCAAAATAAATTACCGCATTCGGTTTTTTTCTAGAATTATCAATAAACGCACCCCGTACGGGCACGTAAACTTTAATTTGTCTTTATAATTAAACCGACTCACCTTGACTAAGTCGACGAGAATAAAATACGGCTTGTCGTAAAAGTCTGTGAAATACGACGGACTCAAATGCTGACAATTGTGAAGCAATTGATGTACGCACCAGGGTTTTAAATACTACTACTGCTGTTTATCAGTTGGTACAAGCAAATATAGACTTTATTTGTACTTCATTAAGCATTCCAGTGATTGTAAGTCGAGGTCTATAAATCAAGCTAGCCTAGGTCAGTTTATGGGCAGGTAAGTGAACGCTGTGTTTTTGTCGCAAATCGTGTTTCTATGAATGAGTTCCGAGCATAGACAATGCATTCGTTTTGTACAATTGTGAACACAATATGTGTGGCCAAGGTGCAATCGGCTTTTCCAAAATTAAATGTTAATGGAAAAAATGGTTTCTTGCATTCTAGTATTTATCTATGGTTTATTTGGAACGACGCCACAGAGTCACTAGAAATAATGAAGTATTAGCGCGGGATTGAAATACACGACCTCCGAGTCGCGCAGCCGAACTTTGTGCCCAGAGGATCATGGAGGCAGTTGATCTAATTATTAGTATGTTATTTTTATTATACATAAATATATATAATAAAAAAACAACAGATATTTTTTAATTAATGTCCTTATTAATTTAAAAAAATGTGTCTCATCTGTTGACGACTCTAACGATAACTTCTAGTGGCTAAAGATAAAAACGAAACCTTTCTGTATAAACCTATACAAATTCTAGAGCTGCCTCTAGGCAGTGATCTCCCCTGAGCGGTCTGGAAAACTCGAAATAGACTGCGGGCGGGTGTTGACTGGTGCCGAGAAAATGAGGTAAGATGGGGATATTCCAGAAGCAGTCTGTGTGATTTTAGTGAAACCTCAGACAACGTAACAACTACTGTCCATATTCGTGCAGTTAAGAGACCTTTGGATGGCAACTAAATGAGAAGATCAGAAGAGAAGATGTTCTATCTATACAAAAGAAGTGTAAATGCAAAATATAATCATCATCAGCTCATTAAACGTCCCCACCGAGGGGCACGAGCCTACCCGTATAGGGTGATTAGGCCTTTGTCGTCCACGCGGGCCCAGTGCGGATTGGACGACTTCACACACCATCTTCGAATCTCTTCGCAGGCGTGCATGAAGGTTTCCTCACGATGTTTTCCTTCACCGTAAGAGCGTCGGATAACGTACATATATATTATCGAAAATTCGAAAATACATTGGTACGTGTCGGGATTTGAGCCTCAGCTCTCCCGGTAGGAAGGCGACAGTCCACACCACTGAGCCACCGAGGTTCTAATGCAAAATATAATTACGCTGATATGAGCCCTGTATACGGATGGGTCCCGTGTTATATGGCGCAATAAGTTAGTATCTACATTAGCAGCAGACGTTAGCAGTGTTTTTGTTTATTTACATAATGTGACGACCCTATTTGTAGATTAAATGTACCTAACTTCAGGTGTTGTAAAAGTCTATAATATCTAATCATGTCCATAAGGCTCGGATTCGCGTAGCTCGCTGCAATAACCGCTTGTGTTGGATCACGGGAGAGATAAAAAATGTAAGACGCGGACAATCCTTTTGGCTGAAAATTGAATAGTTGGATTACTCGACCTGCTCCGAGGGTGTGCGAAGGAACTAAATTAATTTCGTTATTGAACTGAAATGTGGTTGTGTGTAGGAATAGTGTGGATTTGTGTGAATTAGATTGGTTTTGATCATAACTCGTGTGTATAAAGTTTTGTTGTATGGTGGTGTTGCTTTATTTTGATAGTATATTAAATTAATAGTACGTAACGCTTTCAATGAGTTGGTGACTCATTGGTGTAGATTGCCTTTAGATCCAGTGATAGCATGTTCGAATACCAATGTCTTTTTGAATTTTGAAATTTTAAGCACTTTTATCCGACGCTCTTATGGAGAACGAATACATCATGAGGTAACCTGCGTCCTCGCGTGGACGAGAGCGACATAAACTTTACACCTTATCCGGGGAGGCTTGGGCCACTTGTTCGGGTCTCATAGGAGCTGATGGTGATGGACGTTTCAGGATTAAATTTGTAATATACTAAACATCTGACTAATAAAAAGTACCCCCTATGTAGTGGCTAAGTCGTGTTAATTATGCAATTATCGCATTTCACATCAGAGGGGTGACCGTAAATACCTCCGAAAAGCATGATAATTCAGTAACTACCTTACAATACTGTACGTTTCCATGGACAATTATACTTTTTATTCTGTTGTCTTATTTTTGGTAGCTTTCATCCCATGAGAGTCAGCCCTGTTTGGTCATGTGCCGTGGCTGATTACGCCGCGTATTGTGTCCGCGACGCAATTAGGTATTAGCGGAGTTTATGGCTAGATTATCGTTAGATACTTTGTAGGCCTCTCGTCTTATATAGCGAGTGGAACGTTCCGAGTGAGATATGTGCCTGTATTGAATACGAACTACTTCCTTAGAGTTTGTAAGATGGTAATGCGCGCCATTTTTAGACTGAAAATTGATATGGAAACAGCATTTACAATAAATGATGGAAGGTAATTTTTGTGTGTCTATGATAAAAAACAATTAAGCTTCAGAGCATTTTTGTCTAGATTCATAATATCAATATTTTATTATTACCTTTTCCAGGTTAAATGTCTATAATCTAACGAAAATTAAATAATGATTCAATAGTTTACGATAACTAAGTAATGACAGCGTCAGATAATGCTGTCGCTGTGGCTGCTTTCTGGGCCGGTAAAATTTGAATGTGTGTTTGCCTTCGACACGCTAAGAAGAATAAGTAATCAAAGGGACTCAGTTGCCTACGGTATTCAAAATAAAAAAGCAATACTACATTTGTTTATTGTAATTCTACTTATAGTTAATTTCTGTCGATCATTATAGGATTATAACCGAAATTTGTTGTATCCTAGGTTTGTTATAAATAAAACAATCTTGAACTTTTGAATTGAACATTGTAAGAAAAGAACACGGTTTAATATTTATTCTATGATTTGAGGTGGAATCTAATAAGGATTTGTTCTTATAAGTCATCAACATCACCATTAGCCCATAATAACAATGCACGGCACAAGCCTTCTCGCTAACCATAGTTAGTGCCTTCGTCTGCAAGGATCCCTCTATGGGTAAAGGCCTCCTCCAAAGATAGCCAGTCCTCTTTAGACTGGGCTACTTGGATCCAGTCGGGGCCGGCTGCCTTCTTTAATTCGTCTTCCCAATTTGCAACAGGTCTGCCTCTCTTCCTTGCCTCGTGGACCTGACCATATGGTCACCCTTTTGGTCCATCGCTGGTCCATTAGACCCATGTTACCCATTACGAGAGCTTAATGCAAATTGATGGATGTTAACGACTACAACCTAAGATTGAAACTGAGACTGATGGCTTTACGTGCTCTTTGAAGTACGGATTTCTATTCTTAGGTTATTTAGCCTGCAATATACGAAATAAGCTAGGAAAAATCGCACAAAGTGACTGCCACTATGCACTCTGCCTGCGGGATTTACACGAAACGATCTTAACCCAACTCTCAGACCAATAGGTCATGAAGGCAGGTAATTAGTTACTTACAATTAGTCGCAACTGATATAAGTTTAATTTTTTTTTAACTGATTTTCTTTTTCTATTTTGTGTATCATAACCTTAATAAAGTATTGACTATAAGCTTTAGGCTATAAGCGAAATTTGCAAAGGCCATTTACAAAAGGTGACACTGACTTGTGCGTAATTAATATACACTCCGAAGTTATTGTAGTACTTTGAGTAATCATCTCATTTAACAAATAAACCTATAAATTACAAACCCAAGGAACACAGAGTAGGAAACGTCTAAGTAAATTTTGCAAGCACTCGACATCCGACCTCACATTTAACCCGAATTCCGACAAACTGCATAATTTCGCCACTAATGAGAAGAGTCGGCGTTCGTCTAATTAGCGCGATGTAAGACGCCTCCGATGGAAGCAGTCTCGGCCAAGCGTCTGCACCTAGGTTGTCACGTATTTTTTTTTAAAAGAACTGTGTTTTGAAATACTCGTCATGAAAATGTTCATGGGCGGCGGTGTCACTAACCACCATGAATTGATAGCTTATGCTTTCATCATCAACTCATTAAACGTTCCCACCGAAGGGCACGAGCCTACCCGTAAAGGGTGTACAGGCCTTAGTCGTCCACGCGAGCTCAGTGCAGATTGGCTGACATCACGCATAACCTTTTGAATTTAAATAAATTCAAAAGGTTATGCGTGCGTGCCCGTTGCAAATGCAAGCGGCGCAGGTTTCATCACGATGTTTTCCTTCACCGTAAGAGCGTCGGATATATGTACAATTTGAATTATTATGTATAAAGGACTTCCACAAAAGTCGTTCAACCTTGAAGTGTTGAATTTTAATATTTATTAAGAAAAGTTTCTCCAGGCAGCCCTACGGTACGTAGGGCTCGTGTAGGGCTCCACGGGGGCGAGGGGTAGCGAAGAGTCGCTCACCTAATGAAGTGTTTCGCTTTGACACGCGTGTTCGTTAGCGGACCACTTGAACGGCCGTGTTGCGTTCAGATGACAGCTTCCTCGAATTTACCACTTAAGTGGCGTGCGATGGTTGCACTTGTTAACTAGTTACGAGTTACTTATCGCGAAATGAGACTTTGTTGGAGTAGTGGCACGAAGTAATCTTTTGGTTTGTATATTTTAATGTGGTGATTTTCTCTTCCATCGAATGACTCTTTTGGTTGTTGTTATTCTGCTTGTTGACTGTAATAAGTCTCTAACGTGAATATAGAAATAGAATGAAAAACCACATAGTACGTCTAAATATTTATATAGCTCTTTCGTGAAATCACCGGGTATAAGACCTAACATCTGCTGTTTCGGGTGTCGAGCGCAGTGCTGCGTTGATGGAGAATCATAATGTCTATCACTTGTTGGTCTTCATCAATGTCGTTCTGTTGTGGTCAGGCGTCTCACTTATCATCAGATGAGCGTCTTGACTGACTTTATATTTGGTAATATAAAAATAAAAAAATAACAATCTCTGACTTCGAAAAGCCAGCTAACCAGCAATAGCAACTTGTGACTTTGTGTGACATCTTTATTGAAATTCATTGAAACCTGTGTCTAATAGTAACCAAAGTAACTGGCCGAAAACTAAAAAAAGGGTCATAATACTTTTTTTTTGTTTTGGTTAAAGGATAGCGCAGTTAGCGTAGATCGAAATGTTGGGCAAAGATGGAATGGGGATAGGCAAAGTGACATTAGCCACATACAATCTGGTGGTTTTTAATTATTTTTTTCTAACATAAAAGCATCTTTGCTTTTATAAGATAAAATAAGATCCAACGTTCTGATACCGTATAAGTATAGCTAACACTAATTTGCGAGGTGCTACTTTGTGTAATCGACTAATTAATGAGAGGTTTCAAAAATTACTTAATTAGAAAGAAGAGAGATGAAACGATTCGCATGAAAATTTCCTACGTTTAGACAGTGTAACGGCGGTATTTTGGAACACCTATCTGTAAAATATATATTAAATTATATTTTCACAATATGGAGATTCATTTCATTCCTTGATTAGTTAAGAAACTTGCCGTTTTGACATTACTATAAGTATGTACTTAATGTTGCGTGACAATGAAACGAGCTTTTATACTGTAAGCATGCTAAATATGGGTTGAAATTACCCAATAAAAATATTTAATTTAACATTTTTTACCTACGTTAGACGATTTAGATGAGTAATTTATAAAACCATAGATAGTCTTTCAAGATCCGCTTTTCAAATAATTACGTTGAAAAGAAATTAGGTTATGAACATACTAATACAGGTGGAGAAAGTAACATAATATTTGTCGAAGCAGGTATTACGACTTCAGAAATAAAATCATATAGGTATACATATGCGGAGTAAGTACCTAGAATAAAGGGCTGAACGTGTCTTCCGAAGGGACTCGATATAATTTATTTCGAATTAATGACAGATCATTTGTTGCTTATCTTGAGTAAATATTAACTGAAAGCCCTAGCGGCTTAACCATCTAGCGTTTATTATAATAATATAATAACATCCTACTAAATAACTCATTGTCCAATGCCATTGCAACCTGTCCATTAATTTCAAAAAGGAACCATCGGCCCCGCCCTCCTCACTAGGCAAGGTGGCGGCAAAAAACGCGGTGTCATACTCAAATCATTTACGGAATATCGTCAACAATAAACGATCGAACACCGAGGACTTTAAAAAATGCCGGTTATTAATATTTGTTTTCTTTGTCCGGGACCACGTGTCCCCACACCTGAACTCTGCGAATGACATTGCCGAAAAAATTGCAAAAAATATCCGGTGAAAAAGAGCAGAGGCGCAAACAGACAACAGCCAGTTTGAATGATTGCTTCCCTGGAAGAGCGGCGAGTCCATTTTTCACAAGTGCCATTCACCGCTTTCATGTTGCGTACTGTGTATTTTATATATTTTTTATTTATCGACGCACCCCCTGCCTCCCCGCTACTGTTGCCATGTTGCGGATATTATATTGGGATCGATACTAGAGTGAAATCAAAATTCACAAAGGTTGGCAAAAATCACATTTCTTTTTGTTTATAATATTTTGCTTTCCTGCTTCCTGCTTAATAATATAGGTGTAATTGAAAAATATTTTTACAATTAGAAGACACCATTATTTTATATTCAGATGTTTTTTTTATTGATTAAAACATAACACTATTGAAAGCTTACGAGAACTGTTGTGATTGTACTTGGAAGTATATTTTATAATTTCACTTTATATAATGCTCCGAAAAAATACTTGACTTGTTACTATGTATCGATAATAATGAAGTCAATATAAACTGTTATATATACAGAATATTCATACAGAAAAATCTGACTCTAATTAGCAACAAGCTTAGACCAAACTAGTGTGTAGTTATGGGCACCCACTCAACACGGTTAAAATAAATAAAAATTGTTAGAAATGAAATATAAGCAAGATTAAATTAATATCGTGAATATACCAGTTACATTTTTGACAGCATGGTACGATGTGACAATAATGATGTTCTAGTAATTTTGTTGTTTACAGGTTGTATGTTAAGTACCAGGTTTTCACCACGTTAAAATGATTGCAACCAAACAAATATTTAAAGATACAGTAGTTTAACTGTATTTAGATAAGGGATAGCATAACTTAATATTTTCACTTAGCGGGAATGTCCTTAGAACGGAGCATGGCCACCCTACTACTGAATTGATATTCGCCGAATGCGAATTTACGGCGCCCAATTCCTCACTGTTTTATTCATTTAGTGATTTCGCGATGGTAAACACGCAGGTAGATGTGTTTAATTTCGAAATGAATGTTTATTGCGAGTTTCCGTTACGTTTCAATGATGTACTCCGTTTGTTTGGGTTGTACCGGCACAGCTTGTGTGCGGATTGTTTGCGAACTGTGAAATCGAGTTTGTAAGAGTATATTGACTTGGCTTCCTGATGTCTTGTATAGCTCTCATTTAGATAGATTATATTTATTGATTGATGAACAATCAAAGTAGTTAAAAGTGTACGCTGAAGGGTTCAGTACAACGATACACCACGATGTAATCCTATCCTATCCTATTCAACTTATCGCAGTCCACTGCTGGACATAGGTCTCCCCCATTTCGCGCCAGATATCCCGGTCCTCCGCTTTCCTCATCCAGCCTCCACCAGCGACCTTTCGCAAGTCGTCGGTCCATCGGGCCGGAGGGCGTCCTACGCTACGCTTGCCAAGACGCGGTCTCCACTCCAGAACTCGTCTGCTCCAACGGCCATGTAATAAGAAATATTTATTGTTGCAATATTGTACTGTAACATTTAAGGTAGCAATGTTTATACGATAACATCTGCATATGCGGTGTTAGGCGAGGTCATCAGCACCCGATTCCACGGATTAAATTTAGGCACGTTATGTCGAAACATAAATGTTACCGTTTTCTTGAAGGTTCTACGAGTTTAAGTTGCGATGAGCTGAACATATGGTACAGTAAGACCGTTGACCATTGATAGAGGAGATTAGGTGATTCCCACGCTCTAACACGGTGGACCGACAGCATTTTTACATCATATAATGAGGTCGGGTATATCTGGTGCAATTATACGAGACGCATGCCCAGCAGTGAACCGAAATCACACAAAACTTGGAAGCCAGGAGAGGTGAGGAGTTTACCGTAAATTAATTCAAAATAATTAAATAAAACACACGCACATAGAAATTATGAACATTGCCACAAGCAAGGAAACATAAGGAATAACCTAAGTATATGTACAAATTGTGAGCAAAGTTTACACAAAACACCACCCCGAACCGGGGTCAAAGTTGGGACCTCCGAAATCTTGGCTCTTCACCTAATATAAGTGTTAATATTTTGATAAACATGAAACAAAACTATATGTTTATAGTGTAAGTAATGAAATTATAATGAAAGGCTTTTCATGGACCTAGTTAAACGATTGTAACAAAATATCATTACAACAAAAGCATTTCCTACTCCAAACATTGTCCCGTTTAAAATTATATAAATGAAGATCGGTGTGAAGTTAGCGAGTCATAAAGTGGCCGGCGCGATGCGAGGGACAATCTGTAATCGATTCATCGCGACCGCCATAACTCCGTTGATCCGCCAGTGTCTAATGACGTAAAAAGTATGTCCCCGCTGCGTAATGCCCTGTCCGATGGAAAGAGTTGCCGATTCCGTACAGAAGGGACACTAAATGTAGTACAATTAACTCGTAAGTTTGGCATAGTGCAGTAAAGTTTCTCAGTTTATTTAACATTTTTCAGGTAGAAATTAATAATCAGAAAACTTGATAATTATACACAAAATTAATAAATTCATAATATCGTTTCACAGCACGTTCTCGTATGGTAAACTTAATAAAAATAAAGTGTTTTATTTCAAATATGCTTGCAAAGCTTAAAATTTCAACATTGGACATTTGGTTAAGCGGGAAAACCTTTTATAATTAAAAAGAAAATTAAATGATTTAAATAAGTCAGGAGCTGCCTCCGTGGTCAGTAGCATCCAGAGATCGTGAGTACTATTCTCGCGGGGAAACTTCACTCTGTGAGATTTTCCTTAGTTTGGTTTTGGATTGCAGGCTGGTTCATATGATTGTCTGAAAAGTAAGATGATTCCGTGCTTCGGAGGATACGTTAAGTCATCGGCCCCGGCTACAATCAATCTTACGATGGTAGTCGTTAACCCATCAATCCGCATTGGACCTGAAGGCCTGTGGTCTGCAGTAGGCCGTTATTGGCTGGTGATGATTCGGGAAGAAGGGATCCTCATATAAACAACGTACGAGTTGTATACACTTTTACTAAATACTATTTTCACTTGTAGGCATTTAAGGTATC
Source organism: Leucinodes orbonalis (assembly GCA_019425675.1). NCBI lineage: Eukaryota > Metazoa > Arthropoda > Insecta > Lepidoptera > Crambidae > Leucinodes > Leucinodes orbonalis. The sequence goes on from PQWD01003737.1 coordinate 54,731, forward strand.
GTAAACGATCTTATACTCTTTGACCGTCCATCCATAGACAAGGCAAGGGGTCGTGAAAGCACGCCGTCATCGGCTGGCAATTTGAATGCGGCCGCTTAGCCGCGTCGGCCTGATGACTGATGAGGCAAGGGTGAAGATAGCCGATCGTCACCGCAGCCCTTGTATATCATTTTGCGACAACCCTTAAAGCCCGCGTGTCTGATAGATTATGTTTTCATAACGCACCTACTATGCTGAGCCTATTCTAAGCTCCGTGACGGAGCGAATATAAAGGCATGCGTTAACTTAGTTAAATTATGGATAGTTATAGGTGAAAGTTGGCTGGACATGATGGAATTTATTTGCAGATATTTGAAGAATAAGTGAAACATACGGATTCTGATGTTGACAGGTGGTTTTATGGAAGTTTAAGTTTAGGTCAAGAGGTAATAGGATCGCTGCGAGAACCGGGGTCGTGGGTTTGAATCCCTTTTGGAGACCGCATGGTATAGGTAACGTAATGCGATTTGTCCCAGTTTGGTTCGGTAATTGCAGGCTAAATCATATGCTTGTCAGAAATAAAATAATTCCGTGCTTCGGAGTCACGTTAAATCGTCGGTGCCGGCTACTATCTCAGGTCAATCGTTACAGCCATAGCTATGCTATTTGGACAGGCCTATCCGTTCCGCCCTGAGAAGATAATGTATTGAAGAGTGCTGACTTTGGTTTCTACTTAGAGCAATAATAACAGAGCGGCATTAAAGGAGACCAACAACTGATAAACCGTTATTATTCTACATTAACGCTGCACTGCGCCCGTCACCTGAGACAACAGATGTAAGGACTCATATGCCCGGTTTTTTCACTAGCTACAGTGCCCTCATCCCGAAGCACAAATGAGCATAGGTAACACTCTTATTTCACAGGACGCTATCTGGCACTGCGGTGGTACTTACCTAGACGACTAAGTATCGAGTCTACCACCTAGTAAACTACACGGACACTTTATTAGTGATCTTTATTCCTTATTTTCCAGTATGTTTCAGTATTTCCTGCTAATGTTAGCTGTTGTTGTAGAATATTTTAAAAAAATCTCCCGTTATAACATTTCTTATTTTTATTGAACTCAAATACAAGCTCAAAATCCATGCTTTTTTGTGTTCTCAAACAATCATGTATTGATTCATACGCAAGAGTCCGTCCGAGCCAATCACCGGTACATATAAATATGGGCGAGCGCGTCGCATTGTGATGCAAACTGCGCTTGGCTATGCAAATGCACCGCCCCGACGTCTTGGATGTCGATGTCTTTACATTGTTCTCTGTCTAAAAAGCGACATTGTTTGATTCAGTAGCAAGTAAACAAACTAAGCCCAAACATGAATCATTATGACACAAACATATTTTTAAATTAGCCAGCCAATCGGAAGCCCAGGCCTGAACGGCCTAAAACTAAAACGCCTTTGGGATAATCAAAAAGTAGCACGTCTTTGAGATGGCCTCGACCAGGAATGGATTGTAGTTATATCAGTTAATATACTAATGCTTCTGGGTTTTCCCAATGTAACATATTTTATTACCTAACTTAAATTAACTACGTGGGATATCTGTCTTATCAAATACAGATAGCACACGGAATACTGTGTATCGCTATAAGCGTACTGTAGCTACTGTTATAACTCTGAGTGTAAGAGACCTAACATTCTGTCGTCTCGGGTGACGGGCGCAGGGCAGTATCGACGGAAAATATAAAAACTATCTAATTATTGGTTTATATCGATATCTAGCGTAAGCAGACGTAAAATTTAACTAATTTCGTTGAATGACATTCGCTATGAATCATTAGGTTTACATAGGTTGATCTTCAGCCTATAAGGTCCGCTGCAGGGAAAGGTCTTCACGCACAATAAAGTTATAGAAAAATGGACCGTAACCCAATATAATGGCTCAATATGGATTGGTCATGAATTTCAAATAGCAACTTATCCTAGCACACAGCTCCCAAACCCATCGGCATTTTGTATCACCGAAAATTGTCTACAACCACAGTTGCGTGTTTGAATAAGCAAAGACGCATTGATTCGCTCGAAACGGGCATTGCCAACGTCACCTACGTCACCCGTGACAAATGCCAGCCATCATGGCCGCCGGGCAAGGTGCGCCGCAGATTGGCCCAATACACAGTTGGAATTTGCGAGCGCACGCTTGAATCGGCAATGAGTCGTGGCGACCGTTTGCGGCGACGCCAATTCCTATTCATTCACGGACCATTGCAGGCGTCGGTCGCTCCCGCTACGACCGTTAATGTATTCGTAGAGCAATTTGAATTTAGAACAAATGTGTAGAGAAACCGATAACTGATTGATAGGTACGATTTGTGAGGACGCGGCGAGGCAATGCATTAATAGAAATTCCAATAGTAATTATTTACGACTTACATTTATTTACTATTATGAATTGTAGCTTCTACAAGAATATGAAGACCGTAGTTATCGACGAAAGTGTTTATCATCTTAAATTGAACGGTTGAAAAGATATTTGATTACCTACCTTTTTCAAGGTTATAAATATACCTAATTAAAGTAGATACCATTGTTTTCGATTTCAAATAACACAAATAACGGTACACATTAATCGTGGTCAGCAGGACGTACCACTGCAAGATGTTGAAAGGATACGAGTACGTACAGATTTTCTAAAACTCTTATGGTTTAAGTTAGAAATGGATACAAAACCAAATATTGTAATACTAATGGAACTCTACGCACAACTAAGGATCAAGAAACTCAAGGTAAAATATCGAGTGCATAAGTTGGCAGGAACCGGCGCGCGGGAACCGATTTTCCCCTATTACTCGCCATTATTATCTAACTAAATATTAACGCGCAAAATTTCACCAAGGAAATAAATTAAAAACGCAACAACAAGCTTGTAACGAGCGGCGAACAAAGCCGCCCGATAAATCAAGCGGGCAGGTGAGCCAGAGTGCTGTTTGTGCATTTAGAAAGGCCTGTTTCCCGGAGGCCTTTCTTCGCCCTTTCTTCGTTTTAAAAAGCAGTCGACGCCCGATATTTTCGCGTAGTCATCGGCAACACATAAATATTGGAAATGGGGCGGCCCCTTTCTTGTCTCGGCCGAATAATTAATGCGCCGTAGCTTCTTATGTCGCTGGCTGTTTTGTTGCCAAGAATTATCGTTGTCGTTGGTGGAAATTGGCTGGTCCGAAGCGAACGGGTTGCGGCAAATTGTTGCGCCGGGCTTCCTAGTGTCGCTTGGGATTCTGATCTTTCGCTCTGCGGATTTCGTAGCGAGTACTGTATAGATTTTATGCTAGGGTTTTTGTTCTACGTACTTCTTGAAAGTTTTATTGAGTATATTCAAATAACACAGTAATAGTTGGAGTCACTTCTTGTTTCAATATTCATTACTGGAATTCTTTTATTTTGGAAATTGGTCTCTTTTATTTAATCATGAATTTTCAAATTTAAATATTATTTTTTAATTATTAAAGTGTTTTCTAGATTTCGTCTTCATGTCGTAGGTGATCTTAATAGCTCAAATCGAATTAAATTTCCAATGTGTTTTTTAAAATTAGTAACATAAACTAACAAGAACAAAGTTGTCTGGTCAGAGAAAACTTCTTGGGCCAAGTTATAACAAACCTGCCGCGTGTCCGAGGGCAAACACGAAACTAACATTAAAATAACTTGCTGTAACTTGGCTTGATAAAACTTGCCGCAGACTGGGCCTTTTATTTTACGACACCACAAAATAAGTAAGTATAAAACATCGGTGATTTTAATATTAATAACTTTGGAGTTTTGAAAAGGTATAAATGCTGAAATATGGTAAGTAACCATAGTTTAGTAACATATAGTAATATATTTTGATAACTCAAGAGTTATTGGCTAATACGCCGAGGTTCAGGATATAACTTACATGATGTTTAGCTCTCATAAAAAGAAACTTGATTTTTACGGCGTAATTATTGTACAAAATTTCAAAAATGGGAGAATTTTAACATTTTCGTGTAAATCACTAGTGCATAAGATGACAAATAAAATAATTAAGACAGTTTTAGGCTTATTTGCTTCTTTTTTAAGTAAAAATATATTACAAATCATCCCAGACCTCTATGTTTAACGTATAATTTTACCGTATAGGTTTGTTTTTTAAATAATATACACCAAACAAGCTCTGATCACTTTATCAGCGCTCCCCGTCACCAAATTAAACGAGCCCGTCAAAAACAAAGCATGCAGAAAAATCTCTCTTGTTCCGGTTTCTACTGAAAAAATGCTTATCTCACACACGCGATTGCTCCGGCAATTCCGCCGCTTCCTCTCATTACCCGTCGTGATATATTTGCGTGTTTATTACTGCAATTACTTAGAGTAAATCTCACGTCCTTCCTCCCCCCTGCCCCCCTGAGGGCGCGACCCTCCGCCGCCATTTTCCCCTCCTTCCGGCCGGCCCGGCCCTTAAGTCTTATGTACCTAGTAAGTTTCTTTGCAGACTCGGTAACCGGATTCAAATTGGGGCGAATTTAGTAGCAATTAATTATAGAGGCGAGGAAGTGTTCTTGCCGGGCAGAGATTTAGTAATTAATATATCGGGAGTTATTGTTCGAGTTATTGGATGGTTTAGTGGAGATGTTGGCCTACACTCCTTTAGGGATCCCTTTAGCAATAACTGTTGTCTACAAAGTCAAGGTTTGAAGACAAAAAAGCAAGCCTACAAACTAAAGATTTAAAATATAGTACCTATTCTGTAGTAGTAGCTCAATGGTGTGGACTGTTGGCCTCCTACCGGGAGGGCTGCGGTTCAAATCCCGCCACGTACCAATATGATTTCGAATTTTCGAAATTATATGTACGTTATCCGACGCTATTACGGTGAAGGAAAACATCGTGAGGAAACCTTCACGCACGCCTGCGAAGAGATTCAAAGGTTGTGCGTGAAGTCTTCCAACTCGCACTGGGCCCGCGTGAACGACTAAGGCCTAATCACCCTGTACGGGTAGGCTCGTGCCCCTCGGTAGGGACGTTTAATGAGCTGATGATGACCTTTTCTGTACATACATACACACAATAATTGTATTTAATTTTTTATATGGGTGTATAAAGTTTAAGATGGTTATTATGAGAAGTTTTTGTTTGGTTAATACCTGTCCTATGCATAACAAGAGTGGTTTTAGTCTAAGAGCTTCATGGCTCATTGGTGTGGACTGTTGCCTTCCGATCTGAAGGTTGCAGGTTGAAATCTAGTCACGCACCATTGAATTTTCTATTACGTTTCGTTTATCCGATGCTCTTACGGTGACGAAAAACATCATAAGGAAACCTTTGCACGCCTGCGAAGTATTCAAACTGCATGGAACGTGAAGTCGGCCAATCCGCACTGGGCCCGCGTGGATGACTAAGGTCTATTCACTCTTTACGGGTAAGCACGTGCTCCTCGAATATTCACTTAGAACAAAAGTTTGTATATGAAGTATGCCCTATATAATATGTGTAATAGAAAAGTTCATCATCATCATTATTCGGGTCATAGTCTTAATGCTACGACTAGTTTCATCAAATCAGTCAGTCACTCATTCCTGTGACGGGCTTGGTATTCCAGGATTATTCATTATTTAGAGAAGTTTCACGCGAGTGTTTACATAATCAATAATATCCCAGTATGAACAAAAGTAAAACTGTAGCATTTGTAAAACAAGTCCACTGCGATTGACATAAATTATAAAAAACAAATGCATAGCCGGCTAACATTTAGCGTACATTACATAACAAGGTGCAATATTAAATTGGCACATAGCGCTGAGTAAGCCAGCGGCTTGGCTGTAATTAATTAACGAGCTTAGTTTAAAAGCAGGGCGTAAGTCTTGGCACGGGGGCGCCCCCACCATTCTTCGCCAAGACGCCGGGTGGGGGCGAAGAAATTTTGGGGGAAACTTTATCATATTTAGGCGCAAAATGGCGAATCCGCTCGACTCGGAGATTAATATCGAGCCAACTCGCCGAGCTCTGTTGCGGATGACGGGAGCTACTGCCTGGTGTTTTTGTTGTCTTCTCATTTGTATTTTTGCGGTTGTTTATTGCTGGTGTTATGATTCGGACTTCTTAAGTCAGCGTTTAGCTATTGTCGCAGTGATTCAAAACATTTGAGGTGGAATTCACTGGATGTGCGAAGGGTTAAATTCAATTCCTGATGAGCTGAGAGAGAAATACATTTTAAAAATCACAATTGGGTAATTTTTAACAGTGTTTTAGACACAGGATGTTTTGTAACGCCAGATGTTTCCCTTTTATTTCATATCAAGTGATACAGAAAAATAGTAAAAATAAAATATTCAATAACAGCTTCGAGTTTGTTAATCAATTTTTGTTGGTACATATTTCATTTCAAGAGTGACGCAACATATTTCAACAGATTATTTTGATGAAAACAATAAAAGAGAATATTTAAAATGTGCTAAGGAAGCTAGTTTTAAATATAAGTAATAATAATAATAATAAGCCTTTTATTCGGACAACAGTGAGATACATAAGTTTCTTTGATTAATACTACTTAATTAACTAATTTTCGTGTATATAGTGTTTGTTACTTTTTTGTCCGTTTGCCAGTTAGCAAAGGCCTCCTCCAACCTTCTCCATTCTGATCTCTCTCTGGCTCTACTCCATGTTTTCCCAGCCACCCACGCCTGATATCATCGTCCAATCTTTTTTGTTGTCTCCCTCTTTTCCTTTTCCCTTCCCTTGGATACCATTGTGTTACTATTTTGTTCCACTTATCCTTTCCTCTTATCATGTGTCCCGACCACTTCCATTTCAACCTTTTTATTTTCAGGGCTGCTTCTTGTATCTTGGTCTTTTTCCTTATGTTAACGTTTCTTATTCTGTCTCTTTACTTTACCCCTAGCATGCTCCTCTCCATTGCTCGTTGGCAAATATTGATTTTGTTTGTGGTGTTTTTTGTTATGGCCCATGTTTGGTTTCCATATATAAGAATCGGTAGAGCGCACACATTTAATACTTTGCTCTTTATTGCTATTGATAAGTTTTTGTCTTTCATTATTTCTCTTAGGCCCCAATACCTTTTCCAACTGTTTGCTAACCTTCTTTCGATTTCCTTGTCTATGTTATCTTTTGGTGAAATCAGCTGCCCGAGATATATATATTCTTCAACATAACTAATTCGTGACTCACCTACTTTTATGCTGATTTTTTCTCCATTACTTTCGTCTTTTCGGGATTTAATTTTAGTCCTACTTTTTCGCTCTCAAATGCCAGTTCGTTTAGCATTCTATTGAGGTCTCCTGGGGTTTTAACGAACAATACTATATCGTCTGCAAATCTTAAGTGTGTTAGTGATGGGCCGTCAATGTTTAAGCCCAGATTTTCCCATTCTAAGTTTCTGAAGATCATTTCTAAA
>PQWD01003738.1:0-23446 GCA_019425675.1 Leucinodes orbonalis
AGTCGTACACCTATTGTACGTACTCTGCCTCTCCTAACCTAACTAATCAGGAAAATAAGGTCTATATTTTCAACTTATACGTCCTTTTTTAGTATTTTACTCTTCGTTAGGAAGGCAGAATTGTATGCTCATATTCAAAACATTTTAGCTTATTTTATATTGTTACAAAAATATTTATATCTAGAACAAATTCCTCTATTATGGATTGCAAGAAGATTGGTAGCTCACTTCTTTGTTACTATTTGCATATGAATAACTAGCTTTTGCGTGCGACTTCGTCCGCATGGAATAGTTACTTTGCTCACGCTATTTTTAACCCGCTACTTTGTTTATATAGGTGAGTTAAAACTGCGATATCTCATAAGGTATTCATTTAAATTGAATGATGTAAAGGGCAATTTTGTTTAAAATGAAATACTTGTGATAAATAAAGTATTTATTTGGATAAGGATTGATAATTATCATATTTATGAAAATTACTTCGCAAAATGATGCATTATTTTAGGATTTTTTTTTAGCAAAAAATATGTTATAGGGAGCTAACCTTTAAAGATGGACATATGCTGTTGTGGACTTTTTTGTAGACCTTCAAAAGGGTAACAATACTCTGCTAAATGACTTTTACGAAACTTTAACCGTTTACGCAGCGTATGCAGCAGAATCTCGAAGTAACAATATTTCCCCCCGGATTTTGAAACATTCTTCATTGCTGCTTCGCTTCTATTGCTTGTAGCGTGATGATATATAGCCTTCCTCGATAAATAAGCTATCTAACACTGAAAAAATTTTTCAAATCGGACCAGTAGCTCCTGAGATTAGCGCGTTCAAACAAACAAACAATCAAACAAACTCTTCAGCTTTATAATATTAGTATAGATTGTACGTAAGTATATATTGAAATTGCGTTTCAAAATTAAAATCATTTTGGCTTATTTTCAAAATTGTAACAATTATTAATATCTGGATCAAATACTTCTGTTACGAATTTAAAGAAGACTACTTTATGACTATTTTTTAAAGTTGATGATTTAATTATTATAACTGACTAGCACTAATATTTTTTGTACTTTTCTTCGATAACATTTAAAACTTACTGAAATATAAGACTTAATATTAAGAATTTTTTTCCAAAATATGTTTTTATGAATCAGTTGAGATTTCACCATTTCATTCCAGGGCTTCCCGGCTGAGTTTGCTATGTATTTAAATTACACCCGTGGGCTGACCTTTGATGAAGCTCCTGACTACATGTACTAAGACAGGTGGGTTTATTCTTTCCTATAAATACTTTTAAAATAACATTCAGATCTAATTTTATGTAAAAATGTCTTTCTGTATGCTTATTGTTGGTGTAATAAAAGCGTTATTGTCATTGAAAAGACATTAATTAGTTGTCGGGAGGGTGGTATCTTCATAACAATAGATTTTATTTTGTCTCTTCGGTGGTTCTTTAAGCGGTAATTTCAATTGACAGTTGTACATATCATGTCTTCGATTGAAAACCTAGTAATTCTGCAGAGGTAGGTTAAATAAATTGGTGAGGTAAATGGTTTCTATGGCATTTTGTTTAATTTAAATCTAGTCAAATATACATATTTAGTTGTATTTGTATAAAGTTACATTTAAAAAATGTAAAGTATTTTCTAAAACATTATTATACATGCCAGATAAGATGTGTTTTGGCGATCCATTTACCGTCGTAAATAGGTAGATAGCGCTCGAGCGTCCAATGAAAAATCGGAATGAAAATGTTGTAAAGGTTGGGTTTCTAGAAACATAATTAGGAATAATTTTCTAATATATTTGATGCTTTCATTTCTACACGTCATTGACGTCCAATGACACCTAAGGCGTTGGAGCAACAGAGTTCTATGTCAGGATTAAGTGCTGGATGCTGTCCTTATAAGGTTAACGAGTGTTTTTCCCCGCAGCTGTTCCGCATCCTGTTCGCACGATGAACTAGTACGACTACACGTTCGACTGGACCATACTGCGGCAGCGGAAGCAGCACAAGAGTCGAGCGCCGCGCCCGCCGACCGCCGCTCGCCGTCCGTGCAGCGGCGCGCGCAGCAGCCGCCGCAGCCGCGCCAACAACGAGGTCGCCCACACACACACCGCCCGCCCGCCACACACACACACACACACCCACCCGCCGCTCGCCGTCCGTGCAGCGGCGCGCGCAGCAGCCGCCGCCGCAGCCGCCGCCCAACAACGAGGTCCGCCCACACACACACCGCCCGCCCGCCCACACACACACACACACACACCGCCGCTCGCCGTGTGCACGGCGCGCGCAGCAGCCGCGCGCAGCCGCCGCCCAACAACGAGGTCCGCCACACACACACCGCCCGCCCCGCACACACACACACACACACCGCTCGCGTCCGTGCAGCGGCGCGCGCAGCAGCCCGCCGCAGCCGCCGCCCAACAACGAGGTCCGCCCACACACACACCGCCCGCGCCCGCCCACACACACACACACACACCGCCGCTCGCCGTCCGTGCAGCGGCGCGCGCAGCAGCCGCCGCCGCAGCCGCCGCCCAACACGAGGTCGCCACACACACACCGCCGCCCGCCACACACCACACACCACAAACAACCGCCGCTCGCCGTCCGTGCAGCGGCGCGCAGCAGCCGCCGCCGCAGCCGCCGCCCAACAACGAGGTCCGCCACACACACACCGCCGCCCGCCCCCACACACACCACACACACACCGCCGCTCGCCGTCCGTGCAGCGGCGCGCGAGCAGCCGCCGCCGCAGCCGCCGCCCAACACACGAGGTCCCCACCACAACACGCCCGCCCGCCCACACCACACACACACACACACACACCGCCGCTCGCCGTCCGTGCAGCGGCGCGCGCAGCAGCCGCCGCCGCAGCCGCCGCCCACAACGAGGTCCGCCACACCACACGCCCGCCGCACCCACACACACACACACACGCACCGCTCGCCGTCCGTGCAGCGGCGCGCGCAGCAGCCGGCCGCAGCCGCCGCCCAACAACGAGGTCGCCCACACAACACGCCGCCGCCCACACACACACACACACACACCACGCCGCTCGCCGTCCGTGCAGCGGGCGCGCAGCACGCGCCGCCGAGCCGCCGCACAACAACGAGGTCCGCCACACACCACCGCCCGCCCCGCCCACACACACACACACCCCATACACACCGCGCGCGCCGATCCGTGCAGCGGCGCGCCACACCGCAAGCCCGCAGCCGCGCCAACAACGAGGTCGCCACACCACACAAGCCGCCGCACACACACCACCACACACAAGCCGCTCGCCGTCCGTGCAACACATTCACACTGTACATACCACATGTTTATGGAGACGCAAGGCATATACGAACAACCCAATATTACATGAGACATCTTCAGAAGCACTGGCAGCACAGATAAATTATCACAACACATATGATGTATACGAATACGAGGAATTGCAAATAATAATAATCGACAATACTCCAAAGTTCATACCACAACCAATATTATGCCTTCATCTGACTACAAAAATCAGACATCTTATACGTATGACAAACGTTCAAAATGAGTAAGTTATACGAACGTCTTAACGCCGTATATGTGATAGTTTTGTGTAAGACATTGCGAGTTATCAGAAATTTAGAAAAAATAATAAGAATATAACGAATTCCTTATGGATTTACGGTACAAAACAACTTTTTAATATTTCATATGTTACTGAGATCTGAGACTTTAATTTTACTTGTGTTTTTACTTGGTAGTTCAATATTTATGGAAAGTTTCTAAAAGGAAATTTCAATTACTTAAATTATTGGTTGTTAGGTATGTAAATGGGACAAATCAAATGCTATATACCTGTAATGTGTACATAAAATGTATATATCCTGACGTTCCGTCTCCCCTAGGTGAATTCGTCCAACGCGACCAAGGATCGCGGCGATGAAGCCACGTCAAGGGACAACATCTGTTAGTCAGATCAGAATGGCTCAAACCTAACCTAACCCACACTTCCATTGCCATTCACTAACCCGCTATACTCGCACACACCTTGGTCGGAGCACCCATTTAATATATGCGTCATTGGGTATTTGACTATACTTAGAAATTGTAGGGTTGCACATCCTAACACCATTATTTTTAACTACTACACAAAAAAAATGGGAGTTTCAGTATGATTATCATCGTATTTAGTTAAGTCAAAAATTTATAGTATTAAAATGCAAAGTTATTTGCGTTTGTTTTCCCAAATTGCTCTCAATTTATGTACGTAATTATCAAACCATTCAAAATGTATAGAATCTTAGTGCTTACGCCCGTGTTTTCTCTCGTCATACTCATTGAAATTAAAATTGACCTTGGTGCAGTTTGTTGGGATTTATCAATGAAATTTTATGCGACCGTTACGCAAATCAATACTGCTGCACTATTGTTTAGCGGCACGCGTATCTTACTCGATATGTAGTGGTTATAATTATTATTTTTTATGCATAATTTTGGGAATACAAAATTGTTATTTTTAATTTCATAAATATGAATCGATACTGAACGTCCTATTTGTATTGAACAGTTGTTAAAATTAGTGGTGTATATTAGAATAGGGCTTAAATTTCAGTCCATTGTAATATATGTTGTAGAAAAATACTATTTGTATTTTTTTTGTCTAGAGATGATAACTGTCAGACCAAATATATTTTTCAATCTGTCACAATCCAACGAAGTGTTGCCATATATATTTTTTTATTACTAACTATGAGTCACGAATTTAGGTTATCATCTGAATTAACACTTTTTATAATTATATCATTTAGGATGATAAATTATGAATTTTGTGAAGTTATTAATCCATAGGCAATTTTAATTTAGTCAAAATTTCATTTCTGTACTTATATATTGCGGGTCTTTGTGAACAATATAATTGTATATCGAATTGTACTTTTACGTACAAATGATGAGTTGTTCTCTTAGGCCGTAGTCTGACGAGACTCAAGCGTTGATCTCTATTTAAATAGAATGAGAAAGGGATAGCGCTCAATACGAGAAATAGCGCATTCCTTTCTAACGCAATTTAATAATAATACACGTTGAGTCTTGTTTTAGGCGTCGGGCCTTAGTCTTATTATGACAGAGTAACGATGGCATTAATATTGTGTTCTCAGTTCTGTTAAAGTGAACGCAATAATTTTATAAAATTTTGTTAATAAACTAGTTTATTCATAATTAAAGTGTTACAACATTGTTTATATGATACATGTTCGAGGACAGTATTAACATAAATGCTGTCTCGAATAATTTAGGACGTTCGAATTGGTCATAGCGTTGAATACCCAATAACTAAGAGAATATTCACCATTTATCCATGAACAGATAAAACAATTCATCTAATTCCCATCAGCTTAGTTGATAATTTCAATTAACGCTGGGTTCTGTTGATATATTTTGTGGTTTATTAATTGGTGACAATAATTTCATTGTTTTGGTAATACTAACGCTTGTGATGTGTGTCTGGATATTGAAAGAGGTTTTGGATACAGATAGACCGACAATGGTGAGTAACAGAAGTGGGATGAGTGATAGGGGTTAATTAAAGTGAACTCTATTGACGACTGCTGTGTAGAAATAATACAAACCGACAGATTAAATTATGTCTTACGAAAGTTTTGTCAATGCGAGACTTGTCTGTGACTTGCATAAATTTATAAAAAGAGAAAATTTCCTGCAAAGACTTAGTATTTGGTCCAAGTATTGATGTTGAAACAATTCAAATTTAAAATATAGATGAAGAACTTTTTAAGTATTTGTATGGAACTGGTCGTCATAGATGGACGGAATTTTGAGAAACTATTTTGTTTGGCTCTGTTTATCAAAGTATAATTTGTTTATTACGAATTATCAAGTTATTACAAAAATAACACAAACATTTTCCCAATGGTATGTTAATTGAGTTGGTCACTTTATAATCGTATAATTCTTATAAAATTATTATGTATTTTTCAGATACAAATAATTAATGTAAAATTTGCTGTGGTGTAGTTTAAGACTCGGGTACAATTTTTAGCTTTTTGTCTGACGGTAATGAAACCAAATAATTATTTATTATTTCTACACAATGCAGACATGATAAATTGCTGTATAAATAAATAGGTTTTAGAAGAACGACCAGCTTTTGCGATAGTATGAGTCTCTAGTGTTAAAGAATAGTGAGCTGGTTGTCATCATAAAATATCTTGACATTTTTTCGGAAATATGTATTTATTAATTATCATTTTATAAATAATTCAACTTTCGGTGTTGCTTGCAGTTCGGTAAACTGTGTCTGTTGACAAGTGTCAATCGAATCGAAACTAATCGCTTATGACATAACCTTAATACCTTCCAACTAAGGGCGTAATCGACACTGCAATTATGATGATGGTAGATGAACAAACGAATGAACAACTACAATTCTCTATAATAGTGCAAATATTTTCATGATAACAATGTATGCTATTTATATAATCTGCCTTGTAACTAAAAGTAATCGATAAAGGCAATTATTAGCTTGTTCGAATGTTAAATCCTAGTTTTTTATATTCTGTTTGTCACTAGCAATCTTTCTTTAACATTTAGCTGTTCTTTGGCTGACTTAGTTCTAAAAAATCCAACTTTATATGCATGGGAAAGGTCCATTGAACTTCTTTCTCATTGTTTGGAGAACCTAATTGAAAGATTACGAATACTATTTAGAATTCCTGATAAAAATATTTATGAAAAGTGCTTTTAACCGATTTGTTGGGTACTAATGCGAAATATTTGAATGCGTAGATTTAGTTATAATGTAAGGACAGTAAGCGATATTCAATTTTGACATTTCGATTCTCTTGTTACTTGTCGAAGCAATTTTTGAATCCGCCATATTACAATTAGGGATAATAATTGATATTATCTCGTCGCCAAAGTTTTGGAATCGATCTATATGTGTGTGAGTGGAAGCATGTGTATATTATATGTTAAATTTGATTTTATAAGGTATGACAGTTGTTGACGTGACTTAATAAAAAAAACAGTCGTACGTTTTTAATTAAAAGTGAAAAAAAAACTGAAGCTTAGTTACTTTTTGAAATATTTGTGTAATAAAAATGTATAAATTATTAAATCGAGTGTAGTTAACTCTTAAAAATAACGATTATAAGTAAGCTGCAACTTGATGTGGCTATGTGAACTTTGTATAAATTAAATAAAAAATCCTCGAGTAAATTGTTATTTTGTTCCGTAACGATGGATCGACACGCTTTATGGTAATTATTTTTCAGTTTGTTCAGTGCACTAAGCATTGTATCATAAGTAATATATTTGCAGTTTTAGTACCGATAGATTCACGAGCCTGTGAGAGTTACTTTTTAGGTATTTATGAGTATAAAAATATGTAGCGTGTCATATTCGTAGATTTCGTTCACGTTTTATTTAATCGATCAATAATGGTTCCATTAGTGTAGCTTAATCGTTCGAACCTTGTACAATATTTGTGTTAACCTCAAATTATAGATGTGGCCGTGATATACCAGATTAATACGATTAAAAAGAATGGTGTGGATTTGTAAATATATCAATGCAGGTTTAAATATTATTATACATTTAAGGTTAACTATAACGTCACTACAGTGTAGTTAATGAGATTATTGTCACTGCGTTATTGTATTGAAATGGTTATTAAATGTATTTATTAAAATCAGTTCTGTTATCAACATATGATGGCAACATTACCTACTTTAGTGCGATTATTTGCGCTTTTTATAAAATTGCGCAGTGAAAAGGCACTCAAAATTGATCACAGTATTTTTTTTAACTGTAATCCACAGTAAAAAAGTGGTTTCGCATTACAAAATTAAAGTTTGTTTCAAGCAAATTATATTCAGTGCTGCCAAACACAACACGATGTTGGCAACAATCCATTTAATTTTTTACCCTTTACAATTACGCAGTGAAAATGTCAGTAAAAAAACTGCAGAATAACGTATACGATCACAGTAAAAGTGTAGCATTTGAAAATGAATTGTGTCAGTCCAGTAGTGGTAAAGGTTTGTCTTGCGTTTCAGTGAAAGAGATCCCGACGTTCGGCGGCGGGCGGGCCGGCGAGGAAGCGGGCGCGATAGCCGGCCGCGGCGCTCGGACGCTTCCCATACACACACGGACTGTATTCATTTACCGTTGCAAGACGCCTTCTATTATTAGTTGGATAGTGAATGTGCGCCCGGCGGACCGACCGACTCACTCGGAACAGGGGTTAACAGCCATCTCTTAAAACAGTACAGTTATCGACCTATTTGGTATAATTGCGATAATTGTGGTCTTAAGGATTTCGAAAGCAATAATAGCGGGTGCTCGCTCTGTGTGTACTCCCATAGTGCAGGCAGAGCGGCGCGCTCGGTGTACACATCACAACTCATTATTTTGTCTCACAAAGCCTCTACGTGTTGGACCCATGTCCCCACGCAAGCTTCAAAGGACCGGTCTATGAACCGTGAACTCCTAACAGAGACTACAAATAATAATATTAGTCTTTATTGCACAGAAAATAAAAAAAGAACATATTAATGAAGAACCAAATTCGTAGAATTATTAATCCTTTTATATATAAAGCACAAGCACCGTGGGGGCAGAGTACCCGTGAGAAGCCGCCGGGTGAGAGGCATATCGCCTGACACCCGTATCCTCACGCCAGAGAGATGACTGTAGAGAAGGGATTATAACAAGGGTGTAACCCAGGCCAGTACAAACATGTGTGCATGAACATGTCTGTAGTGGTCTGGGTGTTTTCTATGTATAATATGATGTAATGCAAATAAATATATAAATATGTTTATTCGTTGTTTAGTACCCATACTACAGGCTTCACGCTTAACTTGGGGCTAGATGGCGCTGTGTGAATGTCAATGGATATTTATTAATAATATGTCGGCATTTTGTAACAGGAAAGGCAGGAGTTATATATTTATATACTGTTTAAGAGATGGCGCAAGTCCCCAGCTAAGTTTAAATGTATTATACTTTCATGAGTTCATTTCGCAATGATTAGGGTCCATTTATCTTTCAAATTGCATTTTAATGGGGGATTATAAAATATATAATACCATTGTAACGAATATTTAACTCTGTGACATGTTCAGTTTTCTTTTGTAGTTTTAATGTTACTCTCAATAATTAATTAGTTTGATGTTAGTTTTCTAATTAGCTAGTGTTTACATTCAATTTATTGATTAATCGTAATGTCCTGAGTATTTCAACGATTTACTTGTATATATAATGCGTGTACGTGTGCGAATGGCTGAAATACTTTTGTCAGTGACTCGACGCGGAATTAAATATTGGCTAATATCGTTCATTAAAAAAGTTTACTGATTACTAATGTAAGTAGGTTTTTCTGTAATAAAAAGAGGAAAATATGTAAAAAAAATGCTAAAAACAGTAACTAGTGTGTAAGGTGATACCTGCTCGGGCGGGGGCGTTGTGGCGGCGGCCGACATAGCTATAGGGTTTTTTATTTGGTTTCCTTTGTTTCGGAGAAGTTTGCTAATAAAAAGAAAATTGTACATAAAGGCCGTTGCGACGCCCCATCCGGAGCTCGGTACTTATGTATCGTGTATTTTAAAACAAAATTAAAATAATTGTAAATATTGAGACAGTGTTCATTTTAACTGTTATTTTTTTAAGAACACGCATATACTTTTGTTTTGTTCTGCAACTAGCGGCGTCTCGTGACTCTGTTCTTAGTTTAATGATACATTGATAGCCGTACACCGCGCCGGGGGTGTTATTTTTATATAAAACGAAGACTCGTGTCCGCAACGCCGATGCTTCCATAGTGCCCGAGGCAGGCTCGCGAGACCCGCGCATGCGCATAACGTTCAATGTAAACGAGATCTTGTATGATTGCGAGTGAGATAGTGTATCAAATGGAGACAAAATATATAGACAACAGAAACTAGCGACATTGTAACGACAACACAATGACTATCTTATTTCTCTCATTGTGATATTATGGATCTCAATATTCCTTTCTACAACCATGCGATTTCGAGGCGACATTTCCCATAAATCGTTAAAATAAAATTAGACAACCGTTGTTTTGTCTCCACTTGAGTGAGCATACTCGATGTAATGCACCCTTTAATTATTAATAAATAATAATAATAAACGATATAAGTTTGTTTGATTTCATGATACCTTGAACACCTTATTCCGACTGTGACAAACACTTCTTGCATTGTTAAAATAGCGGGAAATGTAATGTGCGTTATGTTAGCGAAACATTATCGTATTTCTAGACTAAATTTTTAATTAGTGCAAGCAACTAATTATTCGCAAAAAAATAATAGAGGAACGTTTTCCAGCTGCACCTTTTTACTAAAGACTTCTGAATTATTACGGGTCGTTTCCGCTCATCACCCCTACTTTGTCCCTTTGGGGACGATGGAATTTTAACTATCGTCGTGATCTAGTCACTACTCAACACTTAAAAAATATCTGACCAATAGCTTGACCAATATAAAAATGTATGCATTTATTTCGATATCACATCTGGTTATAGGGATAAATATTTTTTTATTTTTTTACCTACCTACAAAAGTTAAAATGCGGGTAGTCCGGAAACATTACTTTTGCAAATGGAACATAGTGCATTTGTTAGTATATTAACTGACTTCTAAAATGTCGCGAGTGTGTGTTAACAGTCCTGATTTATTTTGCTATATTTGTGGCGAGTTTACGCCGAAATCGAAAAAAAAAAACACTTTCTGACTTAATTAAACAGTGCTATCAAGCTTATTTTAACCGTGTCGTAAGGAATCAAGACAAGTCATGGGTTCCTAAAGTTGCTGCTTAAGATGTATACATATCTCAATGGTTGGTGTAAGGGAACAACTAAAAAATGCCATTTGGTACGCCAATGGTGTGGATGGAGCCAACGAATCATGCCGTCGATTGTTATTTTGTTTAACGCAATTAAAGGGGTTTTCTGAAAAATCAAAACGAAGTATTAAGTATGCCAACGTGCCATCGGTAATAAAACCTCAGCCACATTCTGACGAGTTACCTGTTCCTGAGTGCCCAGTGAATTTAATTCAGACAGTTGAAGTCGACTCGAGTTCGACGGATAGTGAAAATAGCGAGGACCCCCAATATGTCCAAAATGTGCATCTGAGCCACTTTTATTGAATCAAACTAGGCTTAATGACTTAATAAGAGACTTAAATTTACCCATTGATAAGGCAGAATTATTGACATCCAGATTACAGCAATGGAATCTATGTGAATCAGATGTTAAGGTATCTTTTTATCGTAAACGACATAGCTCACTGGTTCCGTACTATTCTAAAGAAGATGGCTTAGTTTTTTGCAATGATGTAAATGGATTAATGGCACAGCTTGGGCAAAATCATGTAGCTGCTGAATGGCGTTTATTTATTGATTCCTCAAAAAGTAGCTTGAAAGCAGTATTGTTGCATAATGGAAATGAGTTACCGTCCTTGCCCCTCGCTTATAGTGCTAATTTGAAAGAAACTTATGACGTTATGAAACTTTTATTAGAAAAAATTAAATACAGAGATCATAAATGGCCAGTTTGTGCAGATCTTAAAGTGGTTGCTTTGTTAACAGGCTTGCAGTCAGGCTATACACAATATTGTTGTTTTCTTTGCGAGTGGATAGCAGAGCTCGAGTTCAACATTTTATTAAAAAGATTGGCCATTACGTCACTCTCTAGTAGTGGGCCAGAAAAACGTAAAATTTGAACCATTGGTTGAGCAAGATAAAATTATTTTGCCGGCATTGCACATCAAACTGGGTCTCATAAAAAAATTGTGAAAAAAATAAGCAAAGAAGGTGCGGCTTTCCAGTTTCTCAAGCAAAAGTTTCCCAAGCTTAGTGACGCGAAATTAAAGAGGGTGTTTTCGTAGGTCCAGACATAAAAAGCTGATTCAAGATCCATCTTTTATATCTGCTCTCAATAATATTGAAAAACAAGCATGGAACGCTTTTGTCGATGTCACTAACAATTTCCTTGGTAACAAGAAATCTGAAGATTTTCGCGAAAAAATAAAAGTTTTATTGGACTGCTACTATAAAATGGGATGCAATATGTCACTTAAGTTGCATTTTCTTCACTCGCATTTGGACTTTTTCCCTGAAAATATGGGATCAGTCAGTGACGAACATGGCGAACGCTTTCACCAAGATGTTGTTGCATTTGAAAAGCGATTTCAAGGCAGATGGGCCTGCTATGCTCGCGGATTACTGTTGGAGCCTTATTAGAGAGACCCTGCTACTGAGTACAAAGAAAAGCCAGCCACTCCAAAAAAACTACGCCATTTCAATTAAAATTAGAATAAAATTATGGAAAATTCGTGATTTCGGACATGGATGTTTATCTGGACATTGAGATGTGATGGTGTGTGTATATTTGCATATTTTTATTACTTTAGTGGCAAGAATAGTAATCACATAATGCGACCTCAGATAAAATCAAAAGTTGAAAATTTGTTGAGTAGTGTAATGATTTAAATTTAAAAAATATTTTAATTAAAATATTTCAATTCTCTTAATCTTGAAAAGAAACATTTACAATTTGTTATTTTTACACATTGGGGCTTTACTGGCTCGGTGGTCTAGTGGACATAGCGTCGGTTGCGTGTCCTGGAGGTCGTGGATTGAGTCCCGCGGGAAACGTCACTACAATTTTGCCTAGTTGGTTAGGATATTGCAGGCTGAATCACTTGAGTGTTCGAAAAGAAACAATATCTGTCTTCGGGCACGGTACGTCACGGTCTCGGCTACAATGGGATGGTAGTCGTTAACCCAACGGATTGTTGGTTTGGCATGCGTGGTGAGTTACGGCTAGTGTTGCCAGAATATCGCTACACACAAGGCCAAAATATCGCTATTTAAGGGTTCAGATCCGGACAGGTGTCACCTGTGATGTGTATGAAGCGTAAATATATATTTTTTTAATGAAACCTTTGACTTTCTTCTTAATTAATCGGACATTTAGCGTCTCGATCGGGACGCATCCTCAGACCCCTGAAAATCGGGATGGCCCGCGCAAATCGCCATCAGGCAATACTAGTTACGGCCCAATTCCCCATAGCTATGCTCTGCGGGAAGGCCTGTACCCTGCAGTAGGCCGATAGGCTGATGATGAGCATTATTAAAATTGGGGCTTTACTCAGTAGGTACTCAGTGGCCTGACTAAAGACAGAAAGTAAAAAAATGAAACAAATATTATATTTTTCGTCTTTATTCAACATCATCGTCATATAACTTACAGTAATTAACAATAATCATTTGACGTAGTCGGCTGCGCACCAGCATGCACAAGGGTAAACACCTAACGCTAACCGTAAACATACGAAAAACACCGAGCGTCAACAAACTGGATACATGATAGGTTTAATACTGCGTTGGTTAACTCGACAAGTCATCTAATAACAAGTATAAAATGTAACAAATTATCTATTAAACAATGTCACATCTCACCAAATCAATCACACACGAACATTGAAGGATTTAACGCTAAGAAGCTAAAACTATGTGGTACACAGCAGGTACACATGCCAGTACTGTGCTATGATATCAAGCGTTAGTATTTAATACACGCAATATTTATAAGAACATGTATAAAACTATAGTTTATAGTGAAGTACCTATACCCTATGGTTAACTAAGTGTAACTCTCGAATAGGTGGGTGTAGCTTAATTTGAAAATAATGCATGCGGTGGAATGTATCGTTATTTCGTATTACCATAGATAGTAATTACATTAATGGTGTCTTCATACAATACAATTATATATAGATAATATTTATATAATTTTGGTTTTTCTCATTAAACATTTTGGAAAGCATTAATATGAATTGTTTGAAAATTGTCATTAACATACTCTCCAAATAAAAGGTTCGTTTAAAGTTTTTGCACATTAAAAATGTATTTTCTTTTACTGTTTTTAAAAATAATCTGCATTTAAATTTCGCTAATACGTTTATAATACCTAGAAGTGTGTTTCTATTGCGCTTTTGGACAAAGCCAAAGTCTATTCTATGACTAGATTAAAAGACATATCTGGTAGCTGTGCAATCTTTACCAGCATTATTAATTTTGTCTCGTATCTTTCTATTAATAATATCGAACGACATGTTCGATTCATTTAAATACGTACCTATGCTGATTTTTCAATGAATTGTCCATTATAACCAAAACGCGCCAAATTCTAAGCGTAGCAATTATTTCAATTGCATTTAATGGTCCACTAGTATTTACAAAAGATTGCATTTACAAAATTAGGTGGGTACTCTAGGAATAGACGCAAATTTTTTCGTCTTAGACCTCATGTATTTATTTCTAGACCTCAATATATATTTAGTTTTATTAAGTCGATAAATTTCGCCCAAACATTTACAGTGAAGTATTGCGTTCTATTAATATAAGACATTATTAGTTTTAATTTACCAGATCATACCGGTCGGAAGTCGGGGCTAGTGCCCATGTCGGCAAATTTTTTAAGGCGGTAAAATTTTGATTCTTGGGTTTATAAAAGTTTATTCAAAATGCTGATTTATGTAAATAAAATCACGCGTTATAATAAATTCTGAGATTTATTACATTCAGGAATTGAAAACATAACTAGGTACATGTTGGTACCTATTCTGCATAAT
The DNA here is from genome assembly GCA_019425675.1 of Leucinodes orbonalis. NCBI lineage: Eukaryota > Metazoa > Arthropoda > Insecta > Lepidoptera > Crambidae > Leucinodes > Leucinodes orbonalis. Next base: position 14,672 of record PQWD01003738.1, read on the forward strand.
TACTGATACGATGGGGCGGTATTTGTGCAGTGCCCAGAGGCGGAACAAGTTTAAATCCGGTCCTGCTTATCGATACTTAAACGTGCTACGTTGTTCAACAATACTAAGCCGACCACTAATTTCAAATGGCCGAGGTCCTTACTCGTAGTTTGCTTATCGATATATAATTGATTTATCATGAAATTGACATTCATAATTGATGCGTTTTATAAATACATACAATATAATTGAGAGAAGTTTTTTTTTACTTAAGCATTATTTGGAATACTGAGGTTTCTTATTAATTTACTGAAAATCTTTCATAGACATCGGTTAACCATCATTTTAGATAAACAACGCTATTTAATTTAATTAGGAAACGTGCATAAAGTGAACTCTTTGCTTTAAATACTGGCGGTTGAGTCCTTTCTACACACTTGATTAAGTTTACAAACTGCTTTTTCAAATATGTAGATTCCTTCATAAAAGTTTCACTTAAAAATAAACGCATACTTTTAAGAATTTTGACCGTTCAATTGTTGTATTCTCAAACTAACAAAATAGGTTATTTTAATTGATAAACATAACAATAAAGACAGCATCTAAACATTTTACCATAAATTAAATATCTGCGAGCGTAGTTGGTTAATTGATAAATTAAATATTAAACGCGTTTACACATACCTAATTGTTTAAGGTAATGAAATACTTATATTATCGTTACATTAATTGACACATAATAGGTTATTAAAATTATTTCGTTTATGTAATTGGAAACATGGTTCACAACATACGGCTACACAAGAAAAATCTACGAATGAGGAGTTCACGATTGATATGGAATAACACCCAAGATAGAATAGAATTTTGAATTTAAAATTTATTATAATATTTATATAGATCTTAAGACCGCTCTCTCTGTATATACTTACTAGTTTTAGTACTGAATGAATTACGCAATAGAGTAGGTACGTAAGAACATACATAATGTACCAATGTGTAAAGAGGTATTTGATGTCATTACATTAAGATGACACTAGCCGTAATTGATTTTTAAAACAAAGTCCGAGTATTTTTATAACAAAAATATATTTTGGAGTTCCTTCGATTTAGCTTAAGTTTCTATCACAGATATCCGATATCTGTGATAGAAACTTAAGCTTACATGATCGGAGGCTATAACTGTTATAAACAAAACAATATTCTTCAAACGACTAGACGATAAAAATTACTAAAATTAACTTACAACACATTATAATAAATACTCTGTTTCATTATTTTATGTAGGTAAACCATGTCAATTAACGTTGGGATTTGTATATACGTACAGTTTTACATTGTTATTGAAAATGAAGTAAGTATTATGAATACATTTTTCATAATGTTAGTGTGAGTATCTAAACGGTGTTATTATGGTAGAAAATGAAGTAAACCTTATGATTTAAGTAATTTAGCATTTTGTGCGCATAAGCGATCTAGTTTATCCTGCCAATCATTATTTGAACACCTACAACACATAGTCTTAAATAATAACATCTCAACAATCTCAAAAGTGTAAAATAAATATTACATCGTTATTTAATATTTTACAAACTGTATTCCTTTAGATACTGACAAAATTTCATTAATCCACTTTCATTATTGGTTGTCATTATCATTAATTTAAGATAAAATAGAATGAACGCCTATCATTTGTATAACAAGCTAAAAGTAGTCTTTAAATAGCGTTACTTATTTAACAATAATTTAAGATGGCGTTTTAAATTAATAAGCATTTTGTGTATCACGGAAAATTAATAATAAAATTGTCAATAGGTTTAAAATATTCAGATGTTTTTATGTCGGTACTATTCTTTTGTTTTACTCTGTAGTGTGACTTAACAATTTACAAAATATGAATTACATAATAATATCTTTAGGTTAGTGAAGCTCATCAGCGATGAGTGGTTTCCAGCGGTGCTTAAGATACCAAGGCAAATTAGAAAAGCTATACAATTTATAACAATAGATAGAACAAGTTCTAGTCATGCCAATGCGCTACAAATATAGGATATAGCTTAATATATTACAAAAATACACTTACAAGACACAATATTGTATCTAACATCGATGCTTTCGTTAATCATAAGACAATGGCATTATTTGAAATATTAACGCTAAAATAGAAAGTCGTTTATTTTTACTTATATTTATATAATAACGTGAAAGTGACTACTGTGTTCATAAAACTATGTGAATAGGCCGAATAAAATCGTGTCAATTGTTTAAATTAATTTTCGAGATATTTTCATTGATTTATAAAATGGTGTAAACGAAGTAGTACCTAGTCTATTGGTTGAGAACAAACTAATTTTATTTTATCTAACTCAGTATTAGATATTAGGTAATACTACATAGAATACATTTAAATCTTTAACATATTGTCTATTTCTAAACGTAAACATTTTCAATAAACACATAATATAATTCATCTATAAAATATCCTTTTTAATCTAGCAGTAAGTACCTACACATTTTTAATAGCTTTCATGTTTTTTTCGTAAAAAAAAACATGTAATTAAAACTTCGTTGAACTCTTGTGTCGATTAAAATGAACAATACAAAACATTATTTTTACTTCAATACACCTATTCAACACTTATAAAATTTGTTAAATATATTTGTATAGGGAAGAGGAAAATACTCTATACGATGATAGGTACTAATAGAATGAGTTGATTGTTTTCTTTATATATGAAACGAATGTTATTATTTATACTTTAACCAGGCTGTGAAAATTATTTCTATAATCACTGTAGATAAATAAAAAATTGATTCTTTATATTTGACCATAGCTGGGCTAAGGTATGTACCTACGTCTTTGACGGTTTATTATTTAAATGATTGGTGAATAGATAACGTTTAATAAATAATTATTGTCTCCCTCGATTAAACTAAAGAAAACAATAGGATTGGTCAGTAATAATACAAATTACGGGAGATTTATTTCGAATAACTATTTTTTACAGTACGGAATATGGAAGCATAGGATTGGCAGTACCTCGAAAATTGTTAGGCTTTTCGAGTGAAGACAACTTTTTATAAATGACTCCGTAATATTCACATATCGAATGTTAATAACGCATATAATTATTTGTGACACTTATTTACGTAATATTTTTATAATCGCTCGAACGTAGCACGCCGTAGACAATAGATTCATGATTCATGTATTGTGTGTGTGAGTTTCCACCCGTGCTACGAACGACCGCATAACAAGCTTTACATAACAATCCTGTAGTATGCGTTACAAATTAATAAGTTTTTGCCTATTAACGATAACTAGTTAGCCATTTGTCTTTATATGGCTTTAAAACATCGACTACACAGCTTCGAATAAGTGCCAAAATATTATTGATTTATATGAAATCAGAGTAATTTTGTATCGGTTAATAGTTGGAGTCTTAACGAAAATAATTAGGAAACCACACGAAGGAATGTGCCTCTTTTAGACTTTTGAAAATAATATATACTTATAATTTCTATAATCGGTAATAACGGTTGCTGAGACATTTGCGAGCTTTATTAACTTGCTGATTCCGATTTTAAGAAAAGTCAGGTGATGTTATAAACACTTTTAACGCCTTAAGCGCCAGACACAATACATTTTCTATTGTGTCTGGATTTCCGGTGTTTAATGGCTTAACACTTGTTGTTTGAAAATCGTGTTTTTTCAATTATTCTGTCAAAGTTGGAAAAATTAATATAAACTAGTGGTCAAATATCAAATTTGTCACGTTGTCATCTACAAAAACCGTCGACGGTCCGAAAAAACGGTCGAAAAAACTCCTAAATGTCCCAACAACGGTTAATTGAAAACCACGCCATCATTTAATACGTGGAGATGCAATCAGGTGGATTGTACAGACCGAACACGTTCGCTCGTACAGCGAAGCGAAGTGATGAACAGATGTACCACACCATCAACACCGCGCCATACTTGCGGTCCAGCTTCCAGCCGTTGCAGTGGGTCGCCACCACGAGGAAGATCACCGTCGAGAACAGCGATAGGTCGAGTATACGAGTCCTGCAACATCGTAAAACCATAGTCATGAAATAAATAAAGAAAAAATAAACTGTTCATTCATACACATTTGATTATCTGTGGTGGATTCAAACTGACTTTTGTAGGGTAGCAAACTTGCACTCGAAGGAAATGTTTTAGTAGCATGAAAATTGCTATATACACTTCTAAATGATAATTTTAGGAATTGAAATCTCGCGTTATTGTTATAATAACGCGTAATTTTATTCTTTTTGACGTCTTTAGATTATAAATAATTATTCACTCACATCCACATAGCGCCATCTAGCCCTAAGTTAAGCATGAAGCCTGTATTATGGGTACTACAACGGATTAACATACTTATATATTTTTTTAAATACATACATATATACATAGAAAACACCCAGACTATTACAAACAGACATGTTCATGCACACAAATGTTTATCTTTGAAATGTAGGTTTCGTCTATTAACACTGCTGCTGCAGTGGGCCTTTTGACCGATCTTTTTGTCTCTTTACCATATTTTATTGTTCTGTGTGCATATACGAAAAAAATTGAATGATTTACCCTTGCTGATGACGTTGACGTGGCTCCCGGATGGATGATGGCGTCTGGATGAACCAGGGCAGTCCCAGGCACACCAGGATGTCGAATCATTCGACCCCACTGCGTTTGAGACGGCCATGTCACCATATCTGTAAAAATTAGATAAATGTATTGAAGAAATATATTTTAGACAAAACAAAACGATATGTTACTATTGTTACGAATTGACGTAATTAAAATGTCATTAAAATGGCGGCTAATATGTGACGTCAGACCATAGACAGTCCATAGAGTATGACATGCGAATTGTCAAATAGCAAAAGAGTCTAGTATGTTCTAGATAATTCGCGAACTATGTAGAATGACGTCGACGCTTCGAGCTCAGCGGCCGGACAGGTATATAAGGCGGGCCGACGGGTGCGCCGGAGTCTTGTGTGCTACTCAAGAGCGAATGAAGAGCGAAATACCTGCGACTACAAGGAAGAAGCGAGTGAACAGCGATATCTAAGGATCGTCGAGTGTGATATAACGTGTGAAGAGTTAACGTGTGATTATTACGTGTGTGTGCGAAAGTGTTGTGTTATAGTGTGCAGTGTTAATTACGATTTTAGTGCGTGCGTTAATTGATTAATTAGTACGAGTGTAAGTGTAATTAGTGTTGTGTGTGATTTAATATTGTTAATTAATAAAGCGTGTTACCGTGTTATTCTTCGTGTTTGCAATAATTTATCCGGAACCCCAGCTCGTAACAATATATTTATTTTTATACACTCGATTGATGTTTTCTCAGTTTCCCCCTGATATAGTTGTTTGCTTGTTCATTCTTTTTACTTATTTGTATATTTTTTTAGATTTTAACATTTGTTTTTAAAATTTTTTTTTCTGTTCTTATATATATATATATCTATATATATTATATATATATATATATATATATATATATATTATATATAATATATATATATATATATATAATATATATATTATATATATTTTTTCAAATCCGACACGTACCAATGTATTTCGAATTTCGAAAAATATATGTACGTTATCCGACGCTCTTCTTACGGTGAAGGAAAACATCGTGAGGAAACCTTCATGCACGCCTGCGAAGAGATTCGAGGTTGTGTGTGAAGTCGTTCCAATCCGCACTGGGCCCGCGTGGACGACTAAGGCCTAATCACCCTTACGGGTAGGCTCGTGCCCTCGGTGGGGACGTTAATGAGCTGATGATGATGATGATATATTTTTACATTTTATCCTATTTTATTTTACACCACCTTTTACAGAGGATTAGTTTATTTACTTTCGACAATAGATAGATAACACTTTATTGCTCACAATTTTATACAGGATTCACAATCACAGACAATCGAGATATAGTGGGTAAAGACGGCCTTATCGCTACGAGTGATCTCTCCAGGCAACCTTGAGTAGAAAAAGTGAAGAAAAAGAAGACAAGTTTGTTCTTTTGTTTGACGACTGAAATCTATTTGTATCTACTGTCAATTGTTTATTCATTTATGTCTTATCTTAACAACAAAACGTATTTTTTTAGGCGACACTTCCACAATGTGTGTTGTTGTGTATCGACTGTTTGATGAAAAAAAAACAAATATTACCCTTCCTTGATGACGGCGAGCGAGGACAGTGCATCAGGCACCGACACCCCGGCGCCACGAACGTCAGCCCATCACCGTGTCTGGGATGCCCAGAGTGTACCTGGACAGGTTTATAACATAGGCGTATTTAGAACACATACAAACAAACGTTTTACTTAGCAATAATCTTATTTAATTTTATTCATTTTACATTGAAATAAATCTATAGATATAAAAAAATGAATGTCGTTTGAAATATTGAAATAAAAGTTTTTTAGTACATGCTTATGAATATTCGGCATACAACAAATTGACTTATTAATTTAAAAAAAGTCTATCCTGTATAACTATCTGTTTTTCCCCGGTATCTCTGAAAAGATTTGACCGATTTTGACTTTTATTGGCAATGGCAAGAATAAAATTTTCTAAAATAATAGTAGCCTAAGTGACTTTGTAATGTCGAGAATTGCAGCTATAAACTCTTAACACTATCGACACACAGAAATTCCATCGATAGTATGAAAGCTTAATTATTGACAATATCGATAAACCTATCGGTATTATCACAGATAATATTACACCACCGTTTACAGAGGTTTAATCTATTTTACTTTCGACAAGTTGTTCTTGTGTTTTCACGACTCTAATATTCAAAGTCAAAAATATAATAAAATCTACTGACATTATTTATTTATTTATTTTATTTATTATTTATTTAATTCTTTATTGTACACTGAAATACACAAAAAAAAAACAAAAAGAAAAGAAAAAGAGAGTACAATGGGCGGCCTTATTGCACATGGCAATTTCTTCCAGGCAACCTTAGGATGGAGAAATTAAATACATAGGAATGGGGCAGATAAGTGTACGTAATTAACGCAAATTATTACATACTAAACAATAACTTTTATATATCAATTTATATATATATATAATACGAATATAATAATAAGGAAAGATATTAAATAAATTAAATATACCTACGTGGTCATAAATACTTGCACAATAAATATAACATATACATACATTAATACATATATATAAAATCCATACATACACACAAATACATATATACACATACATACATAAATAGACACATATGTAATTAAGAAATGGAAAGAAAATGTTTATATACCATATTTTTTAAACTTACCAATGGACTGAGCACGTTTTATGTCATTAGATACGCATTCCAAAGACGCGCTGCTTGAACCGTAAAAGACATATCAGTGAAACTCGTTGAGTGTGCCGGAATTTCCAATTGTAGAGTATCCGACGATCTCAGGTAACGGTGATGTGCATCTCCAAGGAACTTAAATCGCTTCCTCAGGTAAGCAGGAGCGGTTGGACGAAAAAGTACATTATACAGCATACATAATATATGCATATTCCGGCGAAGGCGATTGGCAACCATTTCAGTTTCTTACGAACTCAGAAACGTGATCATATTTCCTCAAGCCAAACACAAACCGGATGCAAAAATTTTGGAGTCGCTCAAACTTATCTAGTTGAGACTCATTAAGATCCAGGTAAAAGTATCAGCATAATCAAGGAGGGGAAGCAGGAGAGATTGTGCTAACGCAGTCTTGGCAGCGATAGGTAGATAGTTGCGAAGCCTTTTAATGACCCCGCAGATGCAAATAGCTTCCGACTAACTTCGGTCACTTGAGCATTCCAAGACAAGTTCCTATCGAGAACTACACCTAAGTCCTTAACAGTATTGCTAAACGGTAAGCGAGTCCCATCAAATACTACTCGAGCAATCTTTCCAGTTCAATTAGAAATATTTCTAGAACTACCTATAATTATAAATTGAGTTTTAGCAGGTTAACCATAGCCATGCTCACAGCTCCATTTAGAAATGAGTGCTAAGTCAGCGTTGATGGTCCCTATAGCCGCAGGCACCTGCTCAAGGAGCCTGAGTGTAAATTTGCAAATCGTCTGCGTAAAGATGGTAGGAAGAAGAAGATTATTGAATAGAGTTTATAACACCGAGAAAAGTAAAGGAGATAGAACGCCACCTTGAGGAACACCAACACTTATATCACACCAGGAAGACAAAGAATCCTCTATGTTGATTCGCTGTCTGCGCCCAGTGAGGTAACTCCGAAACCAGTGAACCGCTGATGGAGATACATTAAGAGAGCATAATATGCCAAGCAAAATGTCGAAATCAACAGTATTGAAAGCATTGCTGAAATCCAGCAACCCTAAAACCGTTCGATACCGACTTCCATGCCCGACCTGATGTCCTCGTAATATGACTAGGTAGTAGTAGTACTGTGACCAGCGCGGAAACCAGATTGGAAGGGATTAAGGAGATTGTACTTTAAAAGGAATTGGGTGAATTGATCGTGAGTTAAACGCCAAGGACTTTGGAAAGGAAAGGAAGTATCGCTATCGGGCGATAGTCTGAAAAAGATTCTGGTTTAGGTTTCTTAGGTAAAGGAATAATCTGCGCATCTTTAGAATAGAATAGAATAGAATAGAATTCATTTATTGCTCGAATGTAAGTATTATACATATTTTTTACAATCTCTGGTGTCCTTTACATTCTACCAGTAAAATGGCGTGCAAATATTAATTTCCAGATTACTGGAA